>JAVQKC010023413.1:0-12287 GCA_036025475.1 Philypnodon macrostomus | reverse complement strand
TGCCCGATTAGGCTCAAACCTGAAATACCTAATTACCTCCCGGCCCTGAACACATCTGACTAATATGATGGCAGTTACCTCTATAGAGCCCCCTATAGACTGAAAGAAGAATGCAACTTTAGGGAATTTTCTAAATTTGGCAAAAACATTCTTCACAAACATCCAGACAGATCAAAAAAGTCAAATAGACCCTTCCCATGTTTGTCATGGTTTGGGAGCGAGGCCTCTTAATTGCTCGTTAACAATATTAAAATCCTTAGAAATCACACAATGTCTGATTATGGTGCCCGTTAATGACAGTTGTAGCAGACATATGGGGCAGACGTTTTGGGAAGACGTATGGGGCAGACGTATGGGGCAGACGTATGGGGCAGATGTATGGGGCAGACGTATGGGGCAGACGTATGGGGCAGATGTATGGGGCAGACGTATGGGGCAGATGTATGGGGCAGACGTATGGGGCCGTTTCGCCGATATACACCTTGCTGTCGGGGTCGACAGCACAGGCCTAGTTAACACTTTATTTTTACCACGTAGACATACATTTTCTAAAGTTCATACTGATATCATCCCCCATCCCATCCTCCCAGTAACTGTGTTTTCGTCAGATATTACGAATAACTGAATACAGGGAGTGGGTGATATTTTTTGTAATTTTCAGCCCCCTGAGGTTAGTTCTTAATGTGTCTAAGTAGGTGGATCTCGCGTTGATCCGACGGGGGAATTGCTGTGCCTTTGTGCGTGTATTCATTAGCTGTGGGGAGGCTAATGTGCTGCTGTTTTCCCATGTAAAGCTCCCACAGTCAGGAGTATGACAGTGTGGAGAGATGGAAGAATCCAATGTAAAACTGCCTGTAGGAGTTATCAATATTTTTAGCTATACATCATAACATGCTATAAGCCTTTGAGAAATGATTATGTCATCAGATTCAAGATGCAGTGTGAAAATAGGCCAGACAGAGTGGGCAAAAAGTTGGAGTTTCTTTGACTCTGTAACATTTAGTATTAATGGAAATATAAAAATATGTTCAATATTGTGTAATAACTTTCACTTCCTGTCTAGGCCCTGTGCAGACTTTTCATCAAGATGAGTTTTTATAATTTGCTCAAGCTGCGTTAGTCACTTAACAATAACTTACTAGACAATGTAGGTCTTTGAGAACATGTTCTTCTTGGCTACTGGGTCTGCTGATAGAAGGCCTTCATAAGCCAAAGAGGCATTACTTTGGCATTCTTCACCGTGAACCTACTTCTATCTGATCTGATAAAACTGCTGTGTGACTGAAGATGTCACAAATGCCAAATCTTTGCTGAGGTACCAAAGGCACATATTAATACATGTTTTATAAACTGTGTTTTTGTGTTCTTTGTTACTTCAGATCTAGTAAAACACAATTGTCTCTACATATAAAGTATATATATATGAGTATATATTTACTTATTTGTCTGATGGATTTGAGGTGTTTTATTTATAGGTGCATGTGTGTATAATTTGTGAAGCTGATGCCCGTGAACCTGAACTTGAAGCACTTCAGTAAATATGGATTTTGACTGAATTTAGTCACTACTCACACATCCTTTTTAGTTATCTATTTAACCCTTTGCCAACATCACATTTTATAATTTCCCCTTATCCTTTATTAGGTCATGCTTGTCCAACATGATGTAAGTCTGAACCTCCAGCACATGAAGGGTTAAGCTGCTGCTTAAACCCAGCAATACAACAAATTGGCATCACAATTTAATTATGCATGGAGCTCCGCAGTTAGCTGTGATTACAGATGAATAGCAGCCGTGGACCATCACGCCCAGAGGATTAGTATTGTGAGAGATTTGATGTGGATTAGTTAAAAGGATTATTACTAGCTGCAGCCGACCGTTAGCCTGAAAATAACAGGGTTTGGAAGATATGAAGTTTGTGTAAAAAAATAAAACAGTGATGATGTGTTGGAAGAGAAAGAATATGCACCTTTGAATAAAAATGTCACCTCAACCCACTTTCTCTATTTCTGTCACATGTGGAGAGGTATTGTGTGACTTCCTCCTACCTCCAGCACTGCACGCAGCCTCCAAAACACTGCCATGACTTTGTCTAATGAGAACAACTTTTGACTTCTGGTAATGTCATAATAATCTTTCATATTTTACATTTTGCCATAAATATTAGGCTCATATCACAAATTGTAGATCACAGAGACTTTGAACAATGTCAGTTTATATTTCTTCATAGACATGTCTGTGCCCACTGAACTACAAAAAACAACTACATTTCAGTCTTTTCCTAGTTCCTAGTTTTCACAACCAAAATCAATGAAGCAATTATCTATATAACAACACCCTTGGTATGGTCATCCGAGTTCAACTGAATCATGTGAAAGTTTGAGCAGAAGAGCTGTTTACTAAAAAATTGAACTTTTTAACAGTTACAGGTGTTGCTTCTATCACTTTATGAAAACTTCCTTTAGTAGTTTACACAAAATACTAAAATGAATTCCTAGTATGTGCCGTCTAAGGCAAAATATTTCACTTCACGTTATATTTAGTAAGGTATAAGACAAAGCAGCACCCATGTGAATAACTTAACATTCAAGGAAGTGGCAGATGATGAGAGAAAAGACAGATCGAAATGAGAATAAAGTGCACAAAATGAGGGCAATGGGGGAAGTACGTCGGGCCGTATAGGAATAATATGAGGTAGTGATGAAGATTGGAGATAAATGGATGGAGCTGGGGACCATTACAAAGACTGGAGTGTTTAGTATGCTGTGCTGAGTTCTGACTGTGGAGAAGCCAGATTGGGATGAATGAAACTCTTTAGTGGCTCAAATACCAATGTAATGAATATTCGTCCATTCATAACTTAGGCTTGATTAAATATGTCCCATCTGACTGTGTAGTACATTGATGGGAGGAGTTGTAATAAGCACAGAAATGTAATAGGGCCTTTTTGTCAATATACAAATGGGTCTTTCATAATAGTTTGTTCCCAATTATATATTTTTAATTGGTTTTATCACATAATATTTTATTGTATTTATTATATCGGCGAAATAAGAGATTTGGCAGATTGGTGGATGGAGGGGATTCACCAGCCATTAATCCTGATGAACATAAACAAAATCTCATGAATTTTGGCACAGTGATCTGGGTGAGTGTATATTTAATGTACATTTGCAAACTACAGAGGTCATATAAAGAATGCCTCAATAGCACCCCAATGTTTTTGACCCCTATGAGGTACTGTGATCCTCCACAAATATTATTATGGCCCCACCCTACAACAAACAGGAAGTTGGCCATATTGGTTTGAAATTGAGAAGTCAGGTATATTTGACACTTGTAATTTGCACATACTCTGCCCGATTAGGCTCAAACCTGAAATACCTAATTACCCCCCCGGCCCTGAACACATCTGACCAATATTATGCCACCTCAGGGAAATTAACAAAATTTGGCAAAAACATTCTTCACAAACATCCAGACAAATCAAAAAAGTCAAAAAGACCCCTCCCATATGTGTTATGGTTTGGGGGCGGGGCCTCTTAATTGCCTGTTGTTGACATAGCATTTGGGGCAGACGTATGGGGACAACAGTGTGGTCCTAGTTAACTTATGAAGGCACTGTAACTCATAACATTGCAGAGTTAAGTCTGCCTGTGTTACCATAGGTTCTCTTTGGGTTCCTCCCACCATCCAAAGTCATGCATGTGTTAGAAGAATTGGTAAACCCTTATGAATAAATGAGAGAGTGAATGGTTGTTTATGTCTCTGTTTCAGCCCTGCGACCAACTCCTACACTGCCTAAGGCCCATAGTTACTGGTATAGAAACCAGTCTCCAGTGGCCCCTAATGTGAATATGGCTGAATGTATTAACTTCCTGTAAAACGCCTCCGGGTGACATTTTTAATTGGATTTCTTTTAGTTTTATTCATGCTATAGGTGATTGTGCATGACATTATTGACAAATAATGGCGTAGCGATGCATTTTTTACCTGTCCGTTTCGTATTGTTTGACATTGTAGACTAGACAATTACTGGAGAGGTCAGCGGATGTCTGATGAATTAGCCACATGGAGAAAGTCATTGTATGAGTCATTGAGGAAAAGGGTAATGTTGTTAAATGCAGGAGGAGGAAGTGTCCACAGAGGATTTTGAACTTCATTATGAAGATTATATTTAAAGAGAAAGCTGTGAAAACTGTCAACTGTGTGTTTTAAAAGTGTTCATAATCAGAGACTGTTAGAAAATGTTTCTTTCTAGGAATTGAGGTTTAAATAAATGTATAACAAGGAGAAAAACATCGCACAAATTAAAATACTGGAAATACCTAATTGTGCTATGAGTGTTTGACAATCTCTACATCATTATATAGCTTCTAACTTCTTTATATTTTGTACCACATTAGGTGAGAAAAAGCATTCAACTTCATGGATTCTGGACTAGTTACTAAGATATTCAGGCTTAATGGGTGGAGCTTTTACCCTTTTCTGGGGAGAACAAAAAGAGTTGACCATGAAAACTGTAATATCTTGACTTTGATAAATTATACAACTTATGTATGCAGTTTTATTTAATCATGTTGGCAGGTCCCAAAAGATGTGGGTATCTTGTAAGTAAATAGTGATTCTACATTATTGACTCGTTAAACCATGACTTGCCACATGGTGTAACTCACATGGCAGTTGTTACTTCTCATAAAACATCCAGCTCTTTTGCCATATGTAATTCAATAGAAATCAAACACCTAGTAACATTCAAGTGTCAGCACATTTTCTTTTCATTCCATGTTATTTACAGATATTTCAAGTTGTGGCTATGTACAGGACTGGCTGTAGAACATTTATGCAATCATGTGGTACATAAATAGTTACTTGCTGCTCTGTGGACATAATGTTTAAAGGCATGTTTTCACCAGAGTGGTGAGTAAACAGCAGTAATAGAGGTTAACAGAGACAGAGACTACAGAAGCAGTAAGGAGGAGAGAGGTATGAACGTGGATGTGGAGATGATAAAGCTTTACAAACCGTTACATAAAGTTAATGACAGATTTTATTCCTCATTCAAACTGATAGAGCATTTAAGTATTGTCTGTGTTAGTCTTAGCATATTTTGTTACCTAACAATCTTAGATTATACTTGTGAACACAATAACTCAAAAACGAATTGCCGGATCAGTTTCAACTTTTGCACACAGGTACATATCATAAAGATGCCAAACTGTATATTTTGGTACCTCTACAATGAAATTATTATGTGATTAATTAATTACTGGCCAAAATTGTGAATGCAATGACTTAAAAAGTCTTTGCTGGATCTTTTTCAACTTTTGCACACAGGTACATATCATGCAGGCACAGAACTGGATTGAGTTTGGTACTTCTACAATTAATGACAATAATATAAAAATAATTAACAAATGAATGCCCAGACGCACTTTTATTGAGCCAAAAATCCTGCTGAACATAAACAAAATCGCATGAATTTTGGCACAGTGATCCAGGCTAGTGTATATGTAATGTACATAGGCACATTACAGAGGTCAAATAAAGAATGCCTCTATAGTGCCCCCATGTTTATGACCGCTATGGGACTCTGAACACACTTACTTTGGCAGATAGCAATGAAACTTGGTACAGTGATTCTCCACAGTGTACCCAACATAAAATATTATTATGACCCCACCCTACAACAAACAGGAAGTCAGCCAATTTGAATTAAATTTGTGAGGTCAGGTATATTTGACAGCCTCTAACTTGCACATACTTTGCCCGATTAGGCTCAAACCTGAAATACCTAATAAACCCCCGGCCCTGAACACATCTGACCAATATGATGGCAGTTACCTCTATAGCGCCCCCTATAGACTGAAAGAAGAATGTAGTTTTTAGGGAATTTTCAAAAACGTTAAATAGACCCTTCCCATGTTTGTCATGGCTTGGGGCAAGGCCTTTTCATTGCTCGTTAACAATATTAAAACCCATAGAAATCTAACAATGTCTGATTAAGGTCCCGTTGGTGACAGTTGTAGCAGACGTATGGGGCAGACGTATGGGGCAGACGTATGGGGCAGACGTATGGGGCAGACGTATGGAGCAGACATATGGGCCGTTTCGCCGATATACACCTTGCTGTCTGGGACGACAGCACAGGCCTAGTTTGTATATCTTTTTCTACTTTTGTTTAACCAGAAAAGTCCCAATGACAATTGGGGTCAGACAAAAGGCCTATTGATATTCCAATATATTGTGACACTTTTTTGGTGATACTGTGTGTATATATACTGAGGTTCCCAGCCCTAATGACGAACACAAGTCCTTGCACCAATGCTTTTAGAGGTATGTGCTATTGTCCTATTTTGGTGTTATAAACCAACATTATATTATTCCATTTTTGGTCTAATGTGTGAAGAAGAGTGTCAACTTTTTTGAATCTCAATATTAATAAAATGTTGTGTATGGCTTTGCAGAGTTTAGAGTGGAGAGTAGCCAAGGACTTCATTAAAACTGACTCAAAGAACACTACTGACTGAACTGTGTTTTGTCTATTTTTTTCAACATTTCATAAATAACACATTCTTATGAAAAATTATTTGATTCTAAAAAACACAAAATCAATCTCAATATGCAATCAGCTTTGAGATGGTTTATACTATTATCACAAAAAGAAAATCACATTCAGGGGTTGCCACAGCACCACACTTGTCTCCATCTACCCCTATCTTCTGCATCCTCTTCTCCCATACCATCAAACTTCATGAATGTGCCCTTTGGTCATTCTCTAGGCCTCAGCATCCTTTTGTGTGTGGTAAGTGCAAGTGTAAGTGCTACGACCTGTACTACTCCTGTCCCAAATAAACAAAAATTTTCACAGACAAAATCCACCTGTGTGCCAATAATTGAATGTGCTTAATTGATGTCAACTTTCAAGTTTACACACTCCAAAATACCATCAGCAGCATTCCCCATAAAATAAATAATAAATCAGTATTAAAACAGGCATATCCTAATGTATCTCTGAGTAGACATGCATACATCTTCAAATCATTAGACAGCCACTCAGTCTTTGCTAACCTGCTGCAATAACAAAATATCCTTTTAAATCCACTTTTATGAAATCTACTGTATGTAAAACTCATATTTACGTTTTACGAGGCATGAGGTCCATCCAATTATGATGCATATGGACAATTTTTCAACCACTTTCTGTGACATGTTGATGAGTAAACACTACCATTTTCTTTGCCGTTTGAGCCCAGAGATGGCTCAAATTGATTGTCAAAGAGTTATAAAAAGAATGTTAATTATTTTTTCTATACAGGTAGATTGGTTTGGATGACACTTTTGACAGCCATGCTGTATAATTTAACAAGAGAAAAGAAAACAAAATTGTTCTTTAAGACGTGCCTGTGCAGTCAGTTGTGTTGGAATAACATTCCTGTTATGGATTTTTGCCCATAGTTGCTGAGATAGCAGTTCCTATGGGCCATAGGCGGGCCACACCCGGGTCAATTTGTCACAAGACTGACACTCAGAGACAACCATTCACTAATAATGTATACATTTCTAGTCATTCATATTTGAAACAAATAGATAATATAACTTTTTTGCATTGCATTTTTAGGGAGATTTTACAGTGCACATTACAGCAAAGTTTCCTAGACTTGTATTGTTCTGTAGGTTTCTCACAGTCAATCAAGACCTAAAGGCCATAGACCAGCAGTGTCACAGTCCCATAATGACTGTCTGGTGATAATAATAGCTGATTAGTGGGTACTCCTATATTGTCCTGGCTCTAGAGATCGCAATTAAGTGGTGAGTCAGCCCACACAAAAACTCACTTGTATATGGCAGATGTCTGGTTTAGATTTTCACTGGCTGTTCAAGAACTGAACAGTGACTTCATAGATAAGGTCAACTGTAACTATTTTCTTAGTTATTAT
Source organism: Philypnodon macrostomus (assembly GCA_036025475.1). Lineage (NCBI taxonomy): Eukaryota > Metazoa > Chordata > Actinopteri > Gobiiformes > Eleotridae > Philypnodon > Philypnodon macrostomus. Next base: position 4,347 of record JAVQKC010023413.1, on the reverse strand, counting down.
TCTTTTTGTCTCTGACATATCTTTTAAACAATGAGAGTTTGTAGTCTAGAAAGAGAATGAGCAATGTTTTTTATGCATCCATTTTGCATTAAATCTCCAAGGCTTCTTTCTGAATTAGTTATAGTCTCAGCTGGCAAACCAAGCACAGATGATACAAATCTATGGAAATAAACTGTTAGAGATACGTTTGTAGTAACTCACAATGTTCATCAGTGTGAGCAGGTAGTTCTGCACATGCTCTTTGCCGTGAAACCGAACCACCGAGTCATCGACGCCCAGCAGGATTTCGATGTTGTAGTCGTCTTCTCCAGCGTCGCGCCGGCTGCGGTGGTGGTGCTGGTGGACTGTGTCATTGACCTGCCTTGCCACAGAGTCCAGTGTTCCTGCCACATCCAGCCCCCGCTCTGCTAAGAGTTAAGATTTAAAAAAAGATAAAGAACATGAGATCTGTCATAGACTTTTTCAGGAAATGTATACATTAGCCTTTACATTTATATATTCAGAAATAAAAACCCAAAATCAATTGAGAGTACAGTTCTAATTATTTTACCCTTTCCAAATGACCAAAGTATACAACTTCATAAATACCTTAACATATACTATAATATCATAAAGGGTGTACTATCCAGTCCTTTGGAGGCCATTTTGTGTCAAGCGGGAAGGTTGCTGCTGATGTGAGGACCCTAATCCTCTGAGCTGATACAAACATCCCTTACGTTTGGCTTTGATGCTCCTCACTGGAAATCACAGAGGATTACACTGTGAATATAATGACTGAAGGTAAATGCTGTTGCAGGTTTCAGCAGCTTTGATGAAAATAGCTTTCAAGAGTTTACAGAATCCAGTAATGAAATTGTAGCAATGTTTTACATCTGTTAATATTTCAGATTTTCAATACTAGCCATGGGTTTCGTTTCCTCTTTTTTTCATTGTATGTAGGAGTACCCAATAAAAAGGTTACTTTAGCATGTGTTGTTGTGTTGTAATGAACATACTAAGAATTGGCTCTACGCTATAATATATAATATTACTAGGTATCTTTTTATCTAGACTTTTCAGGTTTTAATGCTAATCAGTATGTTCTGTGTAGTAGTACACAGGCTAAGAAATTGGCTCTCTGGTGATGGTAATGTGTCCAGACTTTGAATCGAACTAGGATTTATAGTTCGTGGGTAACCCATCCACAACTGTCAACAACTGCCTTTCCTAAAACTATAAAGCTATAGACAGTTTAGAGTCACTTTTATTATGCAATATAATACTTTATCTTACATATGACTGCAAATTCACTTGGTTCAATGATGAATGAGCCAGAAGCAGTAATTAAGTTACAATAATTCTAAAAACACACAAACTCATGAACTGGAAAGAGGTCATCTTCTGTTTAGTAGAATGTGTGCCAGTAAAACAGCAGTAGCCTCCAACTGAAACAAGTTCATGTCAGTCCATGCAACCCATTAGGAGAAAACTAGAGTTAGTAAACAAAGGTCACATAGACTCACAAGTAGCCTGTGTATGAAAGACATTTTGGCAGTCTATCATTCTGCCATGTCACGAGAACTGCCAATGAAGTGAGGTGAAACACTTGTTGGCCCAAATACTGCGACTCCAGCAAAGCAAGATGGATAGGGTGTGTGCTCTGACTTGAAGAGGGATTTTTGGCGATTTCAAATCATATTATGCAATAAAAAAAACGTATCTACTGTATATTGTTCTGGAATCCAGCCTCAGATGATCACACTTTGTGTCAGTCCCAGCCTGGATAAATGCAAGTGTGTCCCCCTTACTGGTTGCTAAGTTACGGTTGCGGCCTCGGCCTCGTGCCTCCAGGATGCGTTGCTAAGAAACCCCCGCTCCCTTTTGGCTATGCTAGAGACTGTCAGATCCGGGCCGACGGTTTGTTTGAGGTTGTGATTGTTGGGTTTTTCAATTTATTGATAAAACATGCATAAACAGAACAACATATTAACCATGTGCCCCCGCAGACAGACCGTCTTGATAAATGAGAGGGCTCCAGGTCTAATCCCTATATCAAATTAATATGCTAATTTTCTACACACTTGATGGCAAGATCAGTTGAATTGAAAGAAGACTGTTTGCAATAAAACCATATTAACCTGACCTTTGACAGATTATTTACTGATAGTTATAAAAATAGTTATCAAAATGTTATAATATTTATCCTATATTAACAGAGCTTGCTAATACTTGGAAATCTGAAGTTATAAATAAAAAGCCCTGGGCATTTTTAATTTTTCCAGGGATGCTTAAGGCCGCAGACAGGGCCAGTGATTGAGTGGAGCAGGAGCTAAAATAAACAGGTAAAGCTGGTTGCCACCTCAGCTGCGGCCCGGGCTCCTACAGTGTTGGGATTGTGGAGCGCATTCCTTCGATCCGCCGCTCCCATCGTGACACAGGCATTCTTGTGATGCGTGGCCCCGCTCCCCTAACCCCCCTCCTGTGTAAACAGTGCTTCTAAGGTCCCTATACTTCAAACGCACAGGACTTCCCCTCAGCAGAACGGGCTAAAGAACGACCAGTGTGCTTCATTCAACCCAAAAACCCTGTCTCGTGGGAGCTCCGCCACACAGCAGCAGCAGCAGAGGGCCCCAGCCAGGTCCTGCCCACACGTGGCACTGTGGCAGCACGGTGGCAACTGAGACTGCCAGTGTGTCTATACCAGAGCCAGGCAGCCCACCGGAGTCTACCGCACAGCTAAAAACAGAGGTAGACAGGTAATGTGCCACGAGTGAGGAGTGGAAATGCACAGTAGATCAGCAGTGACATTGTGACAGCATCATTCACACTTACAAACCAAACTACAAGCACTTTACCTACTGCGCACCTACACATGTACCTGGGACCCAGACATCCACTTGTTGACATTTGAGCTGATATTGTTGTGCCTGTGACATCTAATTAAAATTCAAAGATTAAAAGTGATCAATTAACAGATTCTAATAATGTGTTTCTTGGTCCATTTCTGAAAATCTCCAAGTTACATAGAATTACATATTGCTGCTTGCACGCTCTTTATGCCCCACTGGAACATAACATAGGCTCTACAGATTGTTTTTGTTGAGTTCTGACTAGGTACAGGTCTTGCAGTCCCAGGCTGTACTAATGAGAGTGGAGTTCATGTCTGTGTTTGGCAGCCTTGCACAAAGATTTCACATGAAAACCAAAGCAGTCCACATTTGTTTAATGCTTTTCATTATATTGAGCAGATGTTTAAATGCTATATGGTGTGAGGCATATATTGATGATGCTCGCTCAGAACTGTCCTACTGTTGCTAACTACACACCTTATCAATATTTAATACTTATAAATTACTGTCACAGAGCTACCTGATGTGACTTTTCAGTGTAGTTTATCCAGCTCCTTAAATTTAATAGCAGCATTTTTTTCCAATAAGGGGATTCTTGACTGCAGCAGGTGAAACTCTGAATAATTATGACAGATTTCATGGTTGAGGTGATAAGGTTTAAACAGTTCAAAATGAGAAGCAACAGCCGTTTAATTACTGACAGAGCATTAGCAAAGATGCTCAACAAGGCATTTCAAAGGGTGGCTGTAAATAACCAATCGTTTGTATCCTCTATGGACCACCTGACAGTCTGAAATGCTATTGCAGCCTGGGTAGGTATAAAATGTCAAAACTCCTCTCCTCCCACTGGAGCTTATCAACTATTATTAATGATTTCCTAACCCTGACTGATCCTTTAAACACACTTCATTGCATTTGGCTGTGGGTAGTAAGAATTTGTTATGATATATTTAAAAGTAATTACTGGTTCTTTTATCCATTTTTGACAGATTCTGAAAGTTTTGTAAAAGGGGACAAAATTAGCCAACATCCTTGAATCATGAAGGTACCAAACACAACATGCATGCACTACCGGCTGAGCCAAACCACGGACTCATCAAAATCCTATCACTAATGGACTAATAAATCAAAGAACCATACATTTTGACGTAGAGGTAATAAAACGACATCTGACAATTGACAAACTTTCATTAACACCTCGGAAAATCTATAGCTCTCCAAAACAACTTTTTGGGAACAAAATGATCTGAAAACAGGAATAAACCGGGACTGAACTATGCCTACGTCTAGATCTGCAGGCGTCCAAGCACGTGCTGTCGTTCCTGGGCAAGACACTTAACCCGCATTGCCTATAAATGAATGAATGAATGTGGTGGTGGTTGGAGGGGCTGTAGGCGCAGACTGGCAGCCACACCCTCTGTCAGTGTGCCCCAGGGCAGCTGTGGCTACACAAGTAGCTTACCACCACCGGGTGTGACTGTGGAGTGAATGAATGATGTAATGTAAAGCATCTTTGAGT
>JAVQKC010023379.1:0-15874 GCA_036025475.1 Philypnodon macrostomus | reverse complement strand
GTCTGCTGGATTGGCAGATGAAAGCTTTTCAACAATCAAAACCTTGTCCAGATGCCCTTTTTCAACTTTCAGAATGACCTCTACCTGGATGAATGACAACCTTCACCGTCGTCTTACTTTACACTGAATAACAGTTAACAAGCAATGTCCTCATCCAACTTTAATAATGAGAATGATTGTTTCAACTCATTAGATTTAATATTGAAAATTGTATTGCAGTTATTTTGCAGTCACAATTTGCAAGATTACTATTCTTTTCATCCTCAAGATTGGCTCAGAATGTACAACAGATTATACACTATGGTTTAATCCCTGCTCCAACCCAGTTTATACTGCTGTTGTGTCCTTGGGCACTTCACTCATTGGGTCTATGTATGAAAGTGTAATGAGATTGTGACAATTGGTATAGCTGGCACGTCTCCACTAAACTAAAAAAACAGCGCCTATAGAGGTAGGAACTGAATATTTCTTTCTATGAGATGAGAAAATGGTTAAATAGGACATTCACTGCACTCATTGAAGGTAACAACAATATTAATTGAACAGATACAAAATTGGGTGATAAAGAGAAGAGAAAAAGTCCAGTGAAAGTCAGACAGGAAGTGGTTTTATTAAACGCTGTCTAATCCCGCCACTGCAGACATGTTTATATCAGTTCAAATCTGCAGCGACACCATATACAATTTATATATATTTGCATCATCCAGAATATTCATTTTCATATTATCATCCATCCCCAGCCCCAGACATTCAAAACACCACTGTTGTTAATAAAATAGAATCTTAACCTCTGTCTAAAAGTAAGTATCTAGCTGTTAGGTCATCTACTGTGTGAGCCCTTCTGTACCTTCAACACTTGTCTCTCTATGACGAGGCCAGACTGCAGCTTCCGGACAGCAGGGGGCACTGTAACTCTGCGGACCTCCCGTCTGTGCATGCTGTGGTCTGAACTAGCACTACCCTGAGAATACTAAAGACACAGAAACAGAAAGAGGGGTGAGAGACGGACTGACATTCAGATGGCTGTGGGGAAATGGCGAGGTAGACACTATCAAAGCCTAGGTCACAATACTAGGATTTCATAAATATGGATTCAAATATTTTTGTAACTTAGGTTGGCAGTGATGTGATGAAGGGCCCTCAAATCAAAATATTTTAGTCATGTTCTACAAAAAGTAAATGTACTATCTTGAAGCATGCCCTTGCACTAAAGATATTATAGTTTTTGATTGTATAATTGATAAAGCAGGTAGTGGCAGTATGGGATTTGATTTAAAGGCAAGGCAAACAGATGTCCACAATATAAAAATAATTGAAGATGAACGGCAGTTCTGATTGTTAAAATATTATATATCTCATAAATTACAGTTTTGTCATCATAGGCGGTAGAGGTTCATTTAAGACATTATTGCAATGGAGAGCACAGTTTGGAGAAGCAGACAGGAGCAACAGCACCTTGAGATAGTGGTGTGTAGGAGTCTGTGGGGTGTATAAGATAATTTGCTTTTGCGGGTTCACATTTATACAACCTGAGAAGTTAACGCTCCCCAATGCAGTGGCATGTCAGTCAGTGTAGTGACTCAACCAAAATTGAAACCATCTGTCGAAATATGGAATAAGGACGCCACACATTTACATTTTTATAACTTACTATACCACAATTCCCCATTCGATAGCCTCTTGATCCTCCAATAGAAAACCTTTGAAATTTCTTTGAAAATATTATTTTTATCGATAAAAACTCTTCACATGCACAAAAAACAAAAACAAATCACACACTAAAAATCTTCATTTTGTTCAATAATCTCCCTAATTCTTAATACAAATGAAAAGAAAGATGATTTCACTACCTAAAATCTGGTAGTGTTTATAAAATGAAATTGAACATTTTTTAATTGAAATTGAACATTTAATGAGTGAACTTAATCTTCACACATCTCACATAATGCATATTATTACTTTAGTGTCTACACAATGTTTGAGATTAATGTTTAGATTAGCTGTTCCTCTCATATACGCAGCTACACGTCTGCTCTCATTAAAAAAAATCATTCAATAAACAGATCGCTTTTGTTTTGTTTGTGTTTTCACTGTAATAGTTTAATTATCTCTGGCATTGCTCCTGTCTCTTTCTCCAAATTGTGAATGAGCAGTCAACTACAGTGGGTAATAACAGCTAATTAACCCAACATTTTCATGATTCTCTTTAAAGCAGCACTACCTGATTTTTACCTTATATTTAAGCAGAAATTTTTACTCAGTCAATAGCACAGATTAACAGAAGTTGTCTGAGAAATTCTTTTTACTTTGAGGTCCTCTGTGGGCTTTTTTAGAAGGGTTAGCGCGAGGGAGGGAAATGTTTAACCAATCACACGCTTCCACAGGACAGGAGCGCTCTGATTGGTCGATGCATCCATTAGCCTATCTATTCAAAGCTACAATCAATCAGGAACTACGTGAGGGAGTTTTATTTCAAAATACACCGTTTTTTCCCGGCTATTTTTTTATTTATTTTGAAAGCGAACTTGTTATTGTCAGACGTTATTGTGAACGTGTATGAGGCTTTATGTGAGAGACACATCAGGTAGTGCAGCTTTAAGGTCCTTTGTTTTAAAATAAAGAAATAATGCTGATGGCTGTTTTAACATAATTATGCTTTCACAATTATGATGCACTTTATAAATGATATCTTATTAGAAATCAACTCCATATTAAATTCGCATAGAAATGAGCTTGAACTGAATGTGGTAGTGTGTGTAATAATAAACCCATACTCTGACCTAGGCTGGTGGTCGAGATGGGGAAGCAGGCAGGTCCAGGTGTTTTGAATAGATAGAGGGGAAGGGCACTACTGTGAACTGAAGCTATGAAGATGAACAGAAAACATCTTTGTGTGCATCGAGGGAAGTCTTTGAACACATCCTAACACAGCCTGAATGTGAGAATGGGATTGGAACAGGATGGGACGAGGGGCGGGGAAAACAGATGTCAGGTGTGTGTGCTCCCTGTTGGCCCCGCCCCCTCAGAGAATAGCACTAAAATGCCTCTAGTTCAATCGTCCAGTGAGCTGCCGTCGGGAGGCTGTGGGGAGAGGCTCGTGGCATCGAATGACAGAGTCCGTCTCCTGAGCTCTACACTGCTGTCCGTGAGTTGCGTCCCCATGGTAACAGGCTGGTCGCCAGGGGGTGGGCTGACCCTGTGTTTCCTGTTCCTGCCCAATACTGGGGACACCGATTGCGTAAGACGTCCCGATAGGTGTCCGCTTTTGTTGTCCGATAGAGTGTGAGCCGAACTGGTGATTTGGCTAACCTCTGCGTCCGTCTCGTCTCCTTGGGATATGTGCTGGGGGGGGTTAAGTCTGGAGGGGAGGGGGGACTCACAGCCCGGGATGGTGAGAGTCTGGAGTCTGGACTGAACCTCTGTCTGTGGTTCCTCCTGTCCCATGGAGTCGCTGTGGCTGCGGCTGTGGCTCCTTAAGGAGATGACCCTCTGGGGATGGGCACACTTGACAGTGTGGACACTGGAGGAGCGCTGGCGAGGGGGCGAGGACGCACAGGGTACAGTCAGGTGGGAGTCGGCCAGGTCATCAGCTGATCCACTCTGGTCCAAGGAGTCGCTCCGCACTGCCTCCTGATGATACAAATGAGAAAGTATCAGATCAGTGGAACAGCTATGAACATATTATCTGGGTGTACACATGCCTCATAACTTCACATTGACTGGCAACATCAATTTACCTTACAATAAAGTGGTTCTGCTTAAATGTAGTGAGTGACTTTTTGCTGTGCCCTTTTCTGTTTATTGATAGACACACCATACATTTGGAAAGGGCACCTGATTCTGTCCATCCTAATTGAGGAATGATATGATACCACTTTGTCCTTTAAAGATGATAGTACCCATTGAAGACTGTTGTTTGATTTGGGAGTTTGTCATATGGACAGTGATTATGGATTTAACTTTATTTATGAACAGAATAACCTTGTTTCTCTGTGCTCAGTACAGATGCAGGGAGATAGAAGGGTTTATGTTTTCTCTGGGCTGTGCCCATAGATCAACATCTGGTTAGTTCATGGAAGTATTATAGGATTAATTTGATTTAATTTAGTGGCCACTTGGTGGTACTGCAGCAAATCGCATAATCCCATGTTATTACTATGCATTATTGTGTTCTTTAATATACATCTATGAGTTGGTTCCTTTATGTGTTAAAAGATTTCCTCCTCCTTCTCTCTCAACACGTACCCAGGAATGGTGTTGGTATATCTAGCTAATAACTAACTTTTTGATCCAACATTTGTAAAATTTGTGAAAATGTGGTTAAAAAAACTGCCCATCCTGGCTGCACCAGCATTTCAATGATGGCCATACTAATGCAATATGCACATATTCAAAAAAGTCCTTATTTTTGATGTATTGGTAATTGGTTCCTTAATATATTTTCCAAGTATTGTCAAAGCCAAATATGTTACAAAATTACATGTGGTAATCTCTGTGTGATTTACAATGAACGATACTCTTGAGTATATGTGTGTAAATGTATGTAAAGGCTAGCATTATAAAGTGATTGTTAAAGTGTGTTGTCTCACACCTGTCTCTTGAGCTGTCGTCCCGCTGTGTGGAAAGAAGCTGGTCTCTTGAGTACTGATTTCTCCGGGACGTAGGAGGGGCTCAGCTTGTTCCTGTCCAGACTGTCTTCAGGACTGAGCCAGAGGGACGGCCTCCTGCTGTTACTGCTGGTGTTATGTGTGGGGCTGAGTCTGAGGGAGGAGTGTCTGTCTATACTGTGACTGGACATGAGTTTAGGCCTGTCTCCCCCTCCCTCCGCGGTCAGCCTGTACCCATCCATGCTGCGGGTGGAGCTGAGGCGGTGGCGGTTGATGCGGCGAGTGGGGCTGAATCGGTACGCATCGACGCTGTGGGCGGAGTTTAGGCGGTTCCGTTGTATGCGGTGGGCGGGGCTCAGTCGGTGCCCCTCGAAACTGTCGGAGGGGCTGAGTCTGTGGGTGCTGAGGCAGATCATCGGTCTGGTGCTACGGCCCGAGCCCAGAGAGGCGTGGCTGATGGAAGGGAGGGCCCCGGGGACCTGCAGCAGGGAACTGGCCCCGCTGGAGCCCAGGGACGTAATGGAGCCTGCAAACAAGAACAATACTTCCACAGTGAGTGAGGCACTTCTGAATTACATACTGAACTGTGGAAAAGTTGTAGGCATAAAACTCCTTTATTATTCTATGGTATAATCTGTCATCATTATTTTACTTTAGACCCTCCCCCGGCCTCTCCAGACTACAGATGCCCTACTTTACATTTCAAAACTAGGTGAGAGAGTCAATGTTAAGCATTTTCTTTTCAAACTTTTCCTTATTTTAAGAAACATACACTTACCATTTAAACAACCAAAAGTGGAGATATATAAAAATGTGTATTTTCTCTGTGATTCACTGAATGTGAATTATGAGCTTCAACAGCTCAGGGATTCCCTCAGTTCCCCATAGACTCACACTCTTAAGCCGTTCGAGCTGCTGTTCCCTCGACTTCCTAGAGCTTTTCATGTTAGATGTTTAGTTTGATTCATATTCCAACTAGTGTTCACATTTTTATTGTAATATACATATCTTTACCCTTTTCCTCTGTTTTTTTGGTTTAGCATTGTTCAGTTTCAGTTTAATTACCTCATTCAGCATCTTTCAGCTACTTCAATGAATTTACAATAGCAGTCATTTCTGTAGTATTCTGTAGTATATAAGTGCTAACCTGAGCTGCTCCCTGGTCTTGTACATACTCTACATAGACCAAGGCAAACTTTTAACACAGGACAAAACTTGGCATTAAATCAAGTCTAAACTAGAAATAAACCAGGACTATACCAGGTCTAAACCAGCACTAAATGAGGACTAAACTCAATTAATCAGTGGTCATCATCTGAGTAAAACTGGCTTGATCTGCAAAAGTAGGAAAGTCCACGTACCACCAGTAGGACCTGTTCCACAGTTTGAGAACCACTGCACTAGTATAAACAATCGGCCTGCGCAGCGCTCTGACCTCAACCCTCTTAACCAAGTCTAGTGTGGTGACTGTCTTCATGTGTTCTCAAAATCTCCACATTTATCCCAACAATTAAAACCACATGAGCGAGCCTGGCCGCTGCACCTGGCGACGTGTTTGATTATTACATAAACATTTATTTTGAGTGGCTCCCAAACACACCTTCTGCTGCTGCTACCCGTGTAGACACGCCAAACTCTAACTCATTAGCCCTGAAAGACATCCTCGCTAAATGCCCTGTTCGCGTCTATCAAATAACAGTTGGTGAAATGTAGAGCCAGGCTGTTTTAGGGAATTATAACTTCTGCCAAGGAGCTAATGTGCCAGCTTCTGTTTGTCTGTCTGTCAGCGGGATTACATAAACGCACTTCTATTACATTTGGTGAGAGAGTAGAGTATGTGTCAGGACAAATCACTTCAAATTAGGTCGGAATACACTTCAATGACAGGACACACAGCAATCAAATATATATTATATATTAGACTAAATATAAATACTAAAATGACAGCTGTAATTGGTATAGATTTTAAATAGTGCTGATCTATTGCCAGTAAGTGGTACTAATCCCTGTTTTGCTGAAGTAAACAGAAACTGTATTGTTTGAATTACTCAAATACATGACGTTATGACAAATATTGCGATAGTAATTAGATTTCCAATATTGTTTTTTAAAACAAGATTCAGTTCACAACACATTTCTGAAAGCATTAACCCTTGAAAGAAGACTAAATATTAACTGTTAAAGAATCAAACTCCTTTCAACATGTTGACGTTGTCTGTAGAGGTTACACCTAGAAGGTAAACAGGTACTTTTTGCAGAGGATATTATATTGCCTAAAGAACTGCAGCCTTTGTGATTTGCACACACTGTAAATGTTAGTCAAACAATTTAACATACATAAAATAAAAAGATAAAGTACTTCACTATATTGACATTGCCTTAATAAGAAGTTCAACAGAGTGGGTAGAAAATCTACTATATTCTGAAGTTAGGATCCTTTTTTCTAACTAATCCAGGACTTGGTGTTCCTTGCTTCAGGAAACTCCAGAGTATTAGCAGTAGTGCTGCCAGCCTCTGTAACTGCTCATATCTTGAAGCAGTGAGGCTCTAACCCCACACAGCTGAGACTCCATTTGAGTCTTTTCACAATGTACCAGGCATTTTCTTTGATTTTTACATTTTTTTTTCTTTCTTACTTTTATCTACGAATTTATCTTTTCTATATACAGTTCAAAGTATACTGGCAGATAATTGTGCAGCTTACAAAGGTCTGATATAAAAACGTAAAGAAAGAACTGTGCAAAATGTACCTGTCTCTACATTTAATGGAATGGTGAATCATTTTTGGGCCTTTTTGGTGACATCTTGTGGAAAACTTGCAGATTTAATTTTTTACGCACCATAAGCTGTGAATGGAGCTAATTAGTTCTGATGTAGTTCAATGGCTCTCTACATATTGGGCAGGATTATGTACTTAAAAAGAAATATAAGTACTGGTCCTAGAAGTGTTACATTGTATTATCTGGACAGTTATAAGGCCAGCCATATTAGTTAATTCACTAATTCAATCCAATGAGTTCTTTTGTGCGGAACATGTCTGTTGTCCCAAGATATTCAGTGACATTTTGTAGCGATTATACATTAGAAACATGGTACAACATTTCCGCTTCACTTTTTACTCTATTACTGGAGGCAATGGTCTTTTTCGGAAATCCACTTAGGGCCGCAGACTGTAAAATGCTGAATTACCTGAGTAGCTGTAGCCGGAGTAGGTCTCGTGGCCAATGGGAGGGTACGGGGAGCATCTGAGTGGCTGAACATAGCTGTCGCTGGGGAGAGACAGCATGCGTCCGATGCTCAGCAGGTTGCCATGGGAACGCTCCTCTTCCTCCACCTGCACCTGCCACACATCATGGACTGTCATCATTAGAGACACCTTTGAACCGGCACCTTTCACACATAGACGTACAGAGCCCAGGTGTGTAGGAGGAGCTTTAGGGTTTGTAAAATGTAGTCTGAGGGTGCCTTTCGGTAATAAGATTATTAAGGTACATTTTATTTCAAGAATTAACATAGCTACCAAAAGTTGGCAATAATGTTTAAATAAGATTGTGACTAACTGGTCACACACAGTCAATAAGATAAGAAGGATAAGAAAAGTTTTATTTGTCTCACAACGGGGAAAGTGTGGATAATGTACCTGGAAAATGCGTAAATAAAAAAATGGCAGTTCAGTATGACAAAACATGAAGCAATCAAATGTGTGAGACTTGCATATAGAAAAGCCAGAGTGAAGTGGAATCCATAGCTCACCTGTGTTGGTATGTCCGTGTTGTTCCCCTGCTCCGGTACCATCGATGCGTTGCTGTGTCGTCGGGCCAGCCGCTCCCTCTCCTCTCGCTCCTCGGCCTCCTCCAGAGCCGCCTCCTTATTGCTCTCCTCTAAGTGCTTCATAAGGACGGCCACCACCACGTTGACCAGGACAAACTGGGCGGTCAGGACAAACGTGACAAAGTACACCGGCGAGATGAGGGGCAGGTAGCTTACGCAGTGACGATCCTGTGGCCGACACTCGCGCAGAGTGTCCTACAACAACAGTTTAAAACTGGTGAATAACTATATCAGCACTGTGTTCATACTTCCTCAAAAGGTCAGATGTTAAGTGTCACAATATCACAATCTTGTCATAAAACATTAATGTGGTCTGTGCCATTTTACACACTGTGAACAGAGGCTAGCCACTAAACTGGCCTTGGAACTCCCACAAGAGTAAAGGCCTGGTTAAGTTTGATGTGCAATTTAATGAAAAATACAATGGCTCTTCAGGCTCTTTAAACAGGTTTGAGGACTATGTGTTTTATTGTTTTATGAATCATTTCATCCCACATTAACCAGGCCCCCGGAAGAACACTTTGTGCTTGTTGGTCAAACTTGAGAAATAGTGGTTGTTAAACACTTATCCAAGACCGTTATTATCGCTGCTAAACAGGTGAGACGGCAACTAGGAAGCTGCTGCATAAAAATACACCTGTACACACTATGTATAATACAGAAGCATGAAGCAAGCCATATATGTGCCTCCAGCTGTCCCAGCTGAGCTAAACAGTGACCATATGCTGCAATGATGTTAAATGATATACATTTGTTCAAGAAATGTGCCTTTTGTCAAGACTGAACTACATACTGTATATTGTACTCCAGTCTCATTTATAGTTAATACACAAAGCATATTAGTAAATCTCAGACGGTCACTTTAACGTAACTCGTTTTTATAAAGATTCCCTAAAACCTCTTTATATTTGCAGGTATTTGTTCAGAACAGTGCCTGTGGGGCCACTAGATGGCACTTTGAGGCCCTGGGAACGGCTGTAGAGAGCAGAGAGAGGTAAGTAACCTTCATAATCCCATTCCAGTTGTCCCCGGTAGACACCCTGAAGAGCGTCAGGAAGGCCATGCCAAAGTTGTCAAAGGTGGCATGGCGACTCAGCCCTTCACATGGATTCTCATCTGAGCACTCTGAAACAGGATCAGAGAAAGAAGTCAGGGCCAGAGAGTGAACAGACGATATGAGAGAAGAAAGAGCACCATGTGAACATTAGATCTGACTCTAAATTGACATCATTAATGTATGCAACCACACAATTTATGCATGTTACATAATAAACAGATATCTCAGTGTCAGCTGCATGCACACACTTTCACACACACTCATGCCCATGTGCTCACGCCTCATGCATGCATGTGCACACACACACACTAACCCAGTTTTCCAAAGAGCTCAACTCCCAGAGCTGCATAGATGAAGAACAGCAACATGAAGAGCAGACCTAGATTCCCCACCTACAGAGACAGTACAGCACAGATATATACAGAATGAACACAGAAATACATGGAGACACCAGCACACAGAGGCCAGAGACACACCCGTCAATTTAATACTTAGAATATTACTTATATTACTACATATACTGTGGTATTAGATGTGGGTCCAAGCATTTTGGTCTTTTCACAGCAAATGTTGAAGTGTAAACACACAAGTTAATATTGTCTACACACAGGTGAGGCCCAGAATTGTCAACAATACTTGGGCTAATGCAGTTACATTTTATTGATGTCAGATTGCACTAGTCTCCCAGGACAAGTGATATTGATGTCATTATGTTACACCTGTATCCACTCACACACAGTCACAAAGCATTAGCCTTAACACAATGACATTAATCTTCACCATGTTTGAACAAGCAGAGATAAACCCTCTTTTAGTGCATCAAAATAAAACCTACAATTATGAATCAAATAAGCACTGGGCCTTGCATGGCAGCAGTGGTGTTTGATGAAGAAATTATTTATAATATGGTCTATTTACTATAATCCCCCCTCTAATACTATACAAAAATAGACAGCTCTATCTTTAACATAATCATTACTAGAGTGTTTCTCTTGACTTGCATAACCCGTCAAATCTTGTGTTTTTAGTTAATTTGTTTTTACTGTGAATAATTTAGTATTCAATATAATACTTGGAGTGCTAAGGGATGCACGGGAAGACATTTCTAGGCCAATATTGATTTTGTAAATACGTTTTATTAGGTTATGTTTCTTGAAATTAAGAAATCATCAAAGAAATATAAAATAAAATAAATAAAGTTAGACCTTTCAAACCTAAACATTAGAAGTTATCCTTATTTGATATAATTCAAAATGATCAATATCGTCCAATACCAATACCTAGTGCACAGAGTACAGAGCAGTTTTTAGTTTGTCTATTTTGGGTTACCGTAGGAGCTAATAATACGTGGGCAAAGTGCTCACTCAAAGATAATGGATTCTAAATGAAGGTGACTTTTGGTGGCTAATCGTAATTATGACTTTAAATATAATACTGCTATTTTTCATGCACCGAAGGTCACTTTGAATTGAAATAATCTCAATAGTAATTGCAACATTTCACTTACATATTTCTTTGTGGTGCCATTCATCATAGTGTACATGAAACCCATTATCTGAGGATCTACAGTAAATTTACAGATCTGTGACTTTGGTTCTAGTCGTGGTGCATTACGAACCTGACGGCCATTAATTAAAATGACAAAATCAATGGTGGGAAGTGGCGTGTTCTCCCCCCTCGTGGTCGGAGGTATGGAGACGGCTGATTAGATGATATACACGGTTAGCGTGCACGTGCAATAAAAGCACTTAGAGAAGACCTAGGCTCTGTCCGCAGAGGTGCTCTGTCACTTCAAAGACATATGGTATTATTCATGGCTTCGGAGCCAGAGAGGGGCCATGTGCACATTGAAAGAGTGCAGCTGAGATGGGATCTGGAAGCTTCAATCTGCACGTGATAATTCCGCTTTGAAGTCGGAATTTGAAAAAAACGAGATGTGTGAAAAATGCATACGTTTATTGCCGTGGTAATTTTTGTAAAGGGCTTGTGAACTTTGGTATAGAAATACATTTGCCATGCTTTTCTGATGTCTCCCACGTAGCTAAAAATCAAATTGTAATAGAAATGCTGTAAAACATATAATATATATAATTTATTGTTATAGATTTGAAAATGCTGTAGTCAATAAAATGTCAGAATATACTGTATATTGGCCTACTCACATCTCATTTCTCTCTCTCATTGGCTAATAGTCATGGCTTGAAAATATTACAGGTGGCCAAAACTCCTACCAGAAAAGTTTGAGTTGCGGTTACACTTCCCCATACACAGAGATAACATGGAATCACACCAAACACCAAACCCTTGCAGGAAGCCTAAAAGTTTATAATAGAATTTGGTAGACATCAATTGGTCCAGTCTTTCAGTTTGATAAACTGGTCAAAGCAGGTAAGGGGTTTCAACAGAATTAATGGATATTTTCTTATTTTTGCAACTATTCTCAGAAAGAAATCTCAATAGATCAGTGGTTTCTGAATTACGTCACCATCAAGTACTCCATGTCACATTCATAGTCTGACTTTTGACAAGGACGTGGTTGTCACCTTTCTTCTTGATTGTGATCATGGTCTGAACTTTCATTTTTAGCACGTATCTGGAATTGATTTCTTTGAGTCAATAGCTATGGTGATTTCAAACAGTTGTGTACCCAATAAAGTAGTCTTCGATTGCATATATAAGTGCACATGTTTGGGAGTATAAATCCACTACCTCCTCATTTATAGTATCATCTAACAACAGTGTCTCCCCTCTGTGTGGGCTCTCCTGCCTCGCCTCTTCCCTATCATCTCTCATATGGTCCCCCGGGGCTGTTCCCTTCCTCAACAGTCCCATGCACCACACTAGCACTTCTAACCATCTCTATTTTTACACTTTTGCATTACAGTTTCATCATTCCTCCTGTAAGCCAAGTTCAAAGCAACAACTACAAGCGTCACAAATACAGCGCTGCTTCAAGACAGGTGATATTATGAAAAATGCAACCGACTGGAAAAAAAATGGCTGGTTTATGCCGTCATTAGGATGCCATAGTAAAATATTGCATTTACATTAATTCCACCAAAAGCCAGAATGAGAAGCAATGTCTGGCTGCCATGTTATTACTGGTATATGACCATGCTTTACTTGATTCTAAGCTTAGGAATAAAGTAGATACTAACTTGCAAAATTATATAAATAAATTAGGATAAAGGGACTAGACCAGATCTAAAACATGTCCAGATTGGTGTTTATTGATTTCAGTTCGGCTTTTAACTCAGTTACACACGTGCATTTTAAGAAACTAGTCTCAATGTGAATCCATTTCTGATCAAATGGTATTTTTCATTCTTATCTAATCACCCCCAACAAGAAATTCAACTCTACTCTTTCTCATTCAGCACTGAGCAGCACTGGAGTCCCTCAGGGCTGCATTAGTTCGCCTTTTTTGTTCACACTTTTTACAAATGATTGTGTTAGCCCAGAACCAGATCAGATTATTGTTAAATTCTCAGATGACACAGTGCTCCTAAGCCTCCTCACAAAAATCTCTTCCTCGTGCAGTCATGCTGCTGCAGTAGAAAGACTGGCTGGTTGGTGTAAGAAACATCATTTACAAATCAACAATGATACAAGTGTGGAGATGGTCAAAGACCCTAGATCTGTCAGTGACCACAGTGTTGTGACCTTAAAAAACTGCAGTATCCAACAAACATGTACATGGAACAGTACATGTTGATAATGATCAGGACTGGAACACACAGGTGGGGAGAGTACACCAGTGCCGACTCAGAGATTTTGGAGTGTGAAAATATCCCAATATCAATTAAACTCATAAATAAGTAGTTGGAGGACAATGTGAAATGAAGATGATTCTCATTGTACACTGTATATTTGATAATATGGTACTTGTGATGGTGGTAATGTCTGCTGTCTGTATGTGTTGGTGGTGTTTGAGTAGCAGCCCTGTTCCAAAACAAAATTCTCTCTTGGGAGACAAATAAAGCAAACTAAACTAAACTAATGTCTAAATCAAGACTAAACCAGGACTAAAACAGGTCTCTACAATGACTAAATGGTGGTCCACTCAAAACTTAAACTCTCATAGATCCTGAGTACCAATAGAAATAGATCATGTACCACCAGTGGTACATGTGCCACAATCTGAGAACCATTGGGCTAGAGTTTCAGACCCACAACCTCCTTGCTAGGTTGGCTAGTCACTTTCCAGCTTGATAGTGACTTATTCTATATCACAGACCTTACTTTTAATGTTATGTGGAGCCTACCAAATTGGCTTTCAAGATTATTTGGTAAGCAACAAAAAAAAAGCCAGTATAAAGGTTTAAAATGTCTTTGCAACCCAACATTAACTAATAAGTAACTTAAAATCATCTTAAATACTTTTTTGTAAGGTCAAAAAATACACGCTACAATAACAACGCATCTCAGGTTTATGTTGAGCAAGACAAGTAGGATTTTATCTGGTCTTCCTCTCTCGAGGAAAGGCAAATGTATTTCTCATAGTGTCAATGCTACAGTATGTGGCACAGGCGTGATCTGTGGGGAATCAGTGATGGATGCTGTATGGATGTGGGCAGTGCCAGCTCTCATAAATCAATAAATCAAACGCACCATCTGCACTTCATCAGATCTGGAGGGAGGCAGGACTTTTAATAAACATGTCCGAGTCAAACAGCAGCACAGCAGCGGTGTTGGAGACTAATGAAGGGGTACAGGAGGAGATAGGGGCATGTCAAGGGCAAAGATATCAGAGTACTGTTCCATTCCATTTCAACTGTATGTTTAATATTACTCATGTCATTATACTATTCATGTCCGTTTCAAATTTTGCCTGTTCTATGCATTTGGAGACGTTTTGAAATCAAGTCTAGGAAGTGATAAAAGTTTTTGGGGAAAAAAGACAAGCAAATGCAGGTGGGGAGAGACTGATCCCAGGTTTAAAATAATGTAGACGCACAGATTATATTGTTTGTGTTATCTTATGACGGGCGGCTCCTGTGCAGCCAACTGTTTCTTAATGAGTGCTGAGTATAGTGCATTAAATGTTTGTCTTTTTTTTTACTAATAGAGTGTTTTTGTGCCACCAAATAAACAAGCAGGGTTCGGCAACTGACAACATTAACCCCTACACTTAAGTAATGTCAGAGCCTGGTTTGAAAACATTAGTAAATGTACCAATATCTAATTGAACAGTATTAGCAATGAACTAAACTTTCTTGATTTTTAGGTTTTACTGATACAGAAATGTAGTTTCAGTCTATGCTCAACTCAAATATTACTTTAATAAGTTCCCTTTTGAAAGTGTAACAGTATCAGATCCCAAAGCTAATAATTGAAATTAATTATCATCAACAAACTATAGAACTTCATTTTTGTTTTTAATTTGGTGTGGACTTTCTGGTGTGAAATTGTCATAAGATGGTTTCATGTGTTTTTTTAAATGAACTTATTGGTATATTTCATCTCATTTTATCTCATGATTTTTCTGATTTGGGGGTCTCTAGCCTCTCACATCTTATTTCAAACCTGTGACATTGTTGTTCTTCAATTCCTCTATATACATATTAAACTTACAAGCAGCACTTACTGTACCAAACCCTGGCATACTAACCTGACTTGACTTCCGAGTGAAATTATCATTCTCACCTCTCACATGATATTACCTGGACAGCATTTTCAACCAATGTGTATGACAGTGTGTTACCTGAGGCAGCGCTTGCATCACTGTGTCCAGCAGAGATCTCATTCCGGTGGCCATCTTGAGCAGCTTGAGCACTGAAAGGGTGTCACACTGTCACCTCTTATCACACACATTTATTATAAAGGTGTACAGTGTGTTGTGTGTGTGTGTGTGTGTGTGTGTGTGTGTGTCTACCTCGTGTTATCCTCAGCACTCTCATGATGCGGATGATGGTGGGGTTGATAGGCAGTGATGCGTTCATCTCTATCTCCTCCAGAGTGATGCCCATAATGGACAAGAGGACGATGGCCAGGTCCAACTGGTTCCATCTGGACAAAGAAGTCAGTTATTTCTGGTTAAATGGATTACAAAAAGTGTTAAAGATATGGAAAATATGAGCCCCATCATAAAGGGTTCATGTGCAATACAAAATTCATTCATTCATCTGAAGTATTTTACCTCCTGTGAAATACTCACTTACACCTTATTTAATCCTACCTGCACCTTTGTATTTTTCTTTTTTATTGTAATTTTTTATTATATGTTTATTATATTGTTACTTATCTCTTTTTTTGCACACTTTTTTTACCATGTACTATTATTGCATGTTATTAGTACTTCATGAGTATCTTAGCGAGTCTAACAGTTCTTCCGATCCAAAGCATTTCATTGCATTTTTTGACCCTGTGTTGAATGTGC
>JAVQKC010023374.1:0-10170 GCA_036025475.1 Philypnodon macrostomus | reverse complement strand
GGCCTCCTCCACCCCATCACCTCCTCTGCTTCAAATATACATCCTCATCTCTGAAAATCCACCTAGTCACCACCACCATCACCAGTGTGTAGGCTCCGGGGGGAAGACTTCCTAATCTCTACCCTGTTCTGGACCTTCGACGCATCGCTCAATGTTTTTCCTGCCGGGGTCTAAGCACCAAAACATCCAACTCAATGCTGTCATTTGTCTCATTCATTTATTTTGAGTCTCTCCAGCCGACAAAGAACAGAACTACAAAGAGAAGTGTGCTAAAGCCTGGCCTTAACACCTAGTTCCTATAAATGCGTGCTAGTGCTGTTCCCACAGAATAAACCTGGGAACCTCTGACACGCGGCACAAGACCAGGTTAGTGCTAACGCCTTTATAAGTGTTAGGCTCACATTCACACCGGAGTGAGAAGTGTGGCCTGGACCTGTGTCAAAGTCTGTCTACAGGACCACATACTGAGGGGTGGCATGTGGCCCTGGGAGTGGGGACTTTGAATTAGTTGAGATTTTAAATGAACCGTTTTAACCAAGAACCATCAACCTTAAACTAGGAGTAAGTAATATATGCCTTCTGGTAGAATATGTTCATCTGCTAATCTCGTTTAATCGTGCATTCATTTATGCTCTGCTCTCTGCTGACGTTTTACTGTGACAATGACAGTGTTCGTGTTAATAGAAAAAAACACAATCAATAGTGTTAAGTGTTATGATGAATATTGGATTGGATGTACATTGAATGTGTAGTTAAATACAAAGTCATATTCATATAATATATATCATATTAAATCATATATTTTTACCATATCACCCCTTACTTAAAACTTCTCCTGTTAGCACTTCTTCAGAAATATGAACAAGATCAAATGGATTACTCACTAACACCCTATAGATGTAATTAACTTGAGGCGACCACCCTATTTCATGAGAACAGTCCCAGTTACAGGCTCCTCTGATGGGACCAGTTTTTTTTACAGTGTCCCAACACGCTTAAAAACTATTGCCAACGTTACAATCTCAGCTGTCACACATTCCATTTATTTACCATGTAATTGTTATATGTCCAATATATATTCCGACACCGAGCTTACGCACTTATAGAGCCTTTCAGAGTTTGTAAACAGAAAGTTCTAAATTCCGGAGAGGAGGCAACTGGAGGCAAGACTGTAATACATGTTCCATGGAGAAATGAGCACTCTGCCACACGTAGGTGACGTCAGAGCCTGGTTAGTACACATATTTGTTTAATGTACACATTAGTAACAGTTAGACTTTAGGTTTTACTGGACAAGTCCTCACAGAAATGTTGACGACCTCAATAGTTTGTTCATTGTATGTTCAGAATGATTTGCTCTCTTTCCACAGACACTACTGTTTATAAAGTGAACTCACTTTTGCTCCAGTTGCCTCCATTCTGGAACTTTTAACATTCATATGACACACATGTTAAAGGGTCTATATGGGTGATCCTTATGGTTCATACAGGGACAATTGCTGGTGCAGTGTGAGAATGCTTGCACCACACTTAACTCCTGATATGTGTTAACAACAGCTTTATCCTTTACATTTGGGTGTATCCACAAGTCATGCAGTATTGGAGTAACTTTTTAAATCTCCATTGAAGTATTATCTTTCAAACACTGACCTAACTGAAATATATAAGGGGAAGTTGTCTTTAGAGTAGCCCAATTTCAGTGTGTAAAAGAATTATGACACACAGTCTATTTTTTTATAAAACTCTGAAGAAAGTCTTATTTTAGAGATTTATTTTGACCCTTTGTCATTGAGACTAAATCAAGCGCTCCATTGTGGGAAATAGAGCCAGTGACCACCTGATACCAATAAATGACACAATGCCTGCTGTGAGGAGTTACCTTTTGAGATAAGGGACTGTTTTGTGCAATATGAACAATTTTAACTGATTTCAATTTATTCACAAATCAGATCTTATCCCTTAGTCCAAGACAACGCATATAAAATGTAATTCCCTTTAGAGTCTAAATGTAATAGAGATTATACTGACCCATTCAGAAGAGCACAATTTGAACAAAAAACCCAAGAAGTATCACTTATTTTTCACATTTTATTACCGAAAGTGATATAAATACATACAAATATAATACTAATTACACTGTACAGCATAGTTCATTTACTGCAGTCCCCCCGTCTTCCCCTTGTTTCTACCAGGGCCTCCACAGGGCCTGAGAGGCGGATGAGACGCCCCGGGGAGGTGGCTGCAGCCTTAGGAAATGTCCTGTATGTGAGGGGGTAAAGCTGGTCGGAGCGGGTATTGTGCTCAAACAGCTGTTAGCGCAAGAAGATGGAGGCGATAATGTTGGAGGGAAGGTAAAATGGCAAGGGTATGACATGAAAGGGGGCGACGTAGAGTAACCGGACAGCGGCGAAAACCACGGAGAAGTCGGTGGGGACAGGTAGTCATGGCGCGGGGTCGAGCAATGAGGAGACTGGCTGAAGGAATGAGACAAAAACGGGAATTTCAAGGAATTTTCGGATGAGTAACTTGAGTCCAGAGACGCAGGGCTCAGTCTCTGCTCAAGTTCTGGATTAGGCTGATTTTCGGTGTGTTTTTTGAGCCCCTCGATGAGACTGGTGCGCTGGGCTGGGGTGACCTTGTGCATGTAGCTGGCCAGTTGAGCGATGCACTGTTTGAAGCCCGCGTTCTCCAGAGTAAAGCCCGAGGAAGGCTCCATGTGATGGGGAGGAGTTACTTCTGGAGTGAGTTTGGGCCTTTTCGCAGCATCTGAAAATGTAGCAAAAACACAATTAATAACTGCTTTGAGTCGATTCAATACCACATGTAAAGAAAGACCCAGAAGGAGGTTCACGGATGCAGCGTAAGAGGATGTAAACGAACCATTAGCGCCACTGGTCCACTTGTGAAGGTACTCAACAGCAACGTCCAGAATCTCAGCTTTCTCAATTTTGGGATTTTGTAGACGCTGTGAAGGATTTAGAAAAACAAAAACAAAAAAACACACAGAAAAAAGATTAAGACAATGCAATCATTACTAATATTCAAATGATGTAGGCTAAGCTTGTAAAGGGAATTCTCTATCAATTGAGCAAGGACCATTTGTCTACTTTAGGAGCGTTAGGAAGCAATAAAAAGGAGGAAGGAAGCAAGCCACCCATAAACACTGTCAAAGTTCAATACTATGGTGTGGCTCTGGTACTTACAGGATCAGATGTGGAGTTTAGAAGCAGAGACCTCAATTCAGCCAGGCTATTGTTGATGCGATCTCTCCGCTTCTTTTCCACAACAGGTTTCAATATCTAAGTTGAAAAAAATAACATTAAGAGGTCACACATGGTCGAACCGTTTAAAATAAAAATAAAATAAAATAAAATAAAATAAAAAAAACTCTTATAAGATCAGAGTAGAAATTCACTTAAGTAGCAAAACTTTTGAACTGTGAAAAAAAAAATAATAATCGTACCCTCTTCCTGCTCCTGCTCTCCTCCTGAGGCATGTTCTGCAGCGTCTTCGTCATGCTTAAAATCTGCAGTTTCTCCAAAGTATCCAAAATCTTCTTGTCTTGTCAACAGCGGAATAATTCCCAGCGGCTCGTGCGGCCCTTATGTAGGGCTCGCGCTGCCTCCAGTTGGCCACGCGCTGCTTCTGATTGGCCGACGGGTGCGAGTGACGACGCCTTACCCGACAGTGAACAACTGACGACACCTTCGCACACCGAATTCACATTTTTGTGTCATACATATCTATATTGTTATTATTATTTTTTAACTCAAGTCTCTCTGCGTGGTTACTTTATGACAATGTGTTTAACCATAACAGTGGATTTGTAAATACGTTAGAAATAGCGGCTTTATTTTTGCCGTATAAATTAGGCCTACAATGTAACGACTTGAAATGAGACGTTGAAATCTAAGGTTTTAGTCGAATTAACCGAAATAGACTTAATTGAAGTGCATTGTATTGTTTTTCATTTTAGCATGTTTTGGGCTAATCGTAAATTAAGTAGGCTAGCTTACCTGTTGTTTCTATGAAGCCCTGAGTTTCACTTTATAGAATTATTCCTGTACATTTGTCTCGTACTGTTGCCTCTACAACAGATGACAGTTAAGACGGTGTTATATGATATACGGTACTGTACAAAGCAGAAATGAATACACGTGAATCGACAGTTGAGTTAATCTATCGTTCCCAAAGTGCACACTCTGTTGTTGAGGTTTACTCACGTTTATATCTTCTGGACATGTTGGCTTCCGTGTTAGCTACTTAGGCAGGTGAACTGGGGAAAAAGCAGACCAACGTATAAAAATACAGTTAAATAAAATTAAATTGTGATTCAAAATGGCGTAGATAAAACTTTGGAGGGGGAATTACGAAGGGAGGAAATTCATCGTCGCTATGGCAACCGTTAGCCAGGCTAGCTCAACTGACAGAAACCGTTAGCTTGCTATGCTAATTAAAATATCGCTAATAAGCAACCCGGACCATTTTAATAAATAAACTACCAGCCTGTTTTGTGTGAACTTTCCCAGAGAATAGTTTTACCATAAATTCAACGGTGGGAAAGCCTCTGAGTCCCGTGGGAACCAAAATAAAGTGTGAATTTGAGCAGGGTTTATGGCGTGCGAGACGTTAGCACATAGCATCAAGACAAGACGCATACAAAATGATCGAGGGGGGATGTAAGAATTTGACCGTTTGGCTATTTTATCTTTTTTTTTTTTTTGGTAGTTTAGCCGATTATTTATTTTCCACGTGAATTCTAGAAACATTCTACTAATCAACCATGTGTCGTTTAACTTAACGTTACGCCGAATGCCGTGGGAACAAGGCCCGAGTATATTTTAGCAGATATGTGTGACTTATGAATATTGCTGTAAACTGCGCGAAGCTGTTGCTGGTCCCACGGTCCCAACGCCACACGAGCCGACATGGGAACCCCTGGGCAAACGGCACAAGCCCGGGTTAGTTTAGCACCAGGCGAGGTGTCGGACGGACTTCCACAACCCAGTGCTAAGTGTGTCTGCCTCGGGTCAGCTTCGCGCCTCAAAAGTCCTATCAGGTGCTTGGTCACAACTCTGGTATTTGTCGGTTTCTTTGAGAATGGATGAAACACCTCAAGAGGCACGATATTAGAAAGACTCGGTCCGTTTGCCTCCCACTAAAGACCAGCATTAAGGGCAGTTCCCCACTAATGAGTTTCTATCGAAGAGACGATTATATTTATGACGCGGGCGCAGTCCTGTGCGCTTTTACGCACGCAGAGGATTGTGGAGCAAAACGTCTGTCCTCCAAAATAATGCTGATCAGATGTAATGAATAGGCTATAGTTGACATGTTTCCTTAGCCTATAGGGCCTATGCTAATTAGGCAATATCATTAAGGTGCACATCAAACTAGGATCAAAAAATAAACTGGAGAATTGAATTCACATGAAACCAGGTCGGTACTGAACAGATGAGAGTAAAACACTGTACGTAAAACAATATTACTCAAGTTTGATGCAAAAATGCCTACTCCGATAGGCTTTTTTAATGACTCAAGTAGGCCTAACTCGTTATGCCCACCTCTGGTACGAGGCCTATAGGCACTAACTGAACCCCTAAATACGAATAAGCCTAAAACTGTATAGCGCAGCCTACCACTTTATTATTTTTATTATTTTGTATTATTTTGTATTATTTTGTATTATTTTGTATTATTTTGTATTATTTTTTTAATTTGAAAATCATTTGAGTTCATTCATTACTTTACACAAATATGTTATAAAGACATAAGACCCTGCTTTTCTATGTAACGCTTTTATCAGAAACAACACATACTAAACTACTATTAAAATAATGTCGAGATGATTTTATACATGACATAATAGTGTTTCGGGTGTATGTCCATTTTGAGAGAACAAACTAGAGTATTGAATAGTGTCAATGCAGCCCATGTTTATTTAACAAAGGTTATAAAGAGGCTGTGTTCAATTTAGAGATGTTCTGTTTTGGATCATGTTTATGTTAGAATCTGGTTACACATTCTACATTCTGTCTTTAGCCTTAATTCAGATGCATGTTCTCAAATAAAAGGCCTGATTTGTTGAGCATTGTACGGTTCATAGTTCATCTAGTTTTTATAAGACATATACATCCACCAGTCAGATGATTTTTATCTATTATCTACTTTTATTCTTCTAGTGGTAACACTTAAACATCTCCAGTAAATTGGTCAGTCACCGGGGATAATAATAGTCTAAGTGTGAATGACCTGTTCTCTGATTTAGCCAGCTCCTCTGCGGAGATCTAACCAGAGTTTGCTGATCACAACCAGCATCTTTACAATGATTTCTTTCATTTCAAAGATTTCACCTTAAGTCAGGCTTCGCTGCCTTGAGGTTTTGTGGTGGCTTTCTTTCCACTGCATTTATGGCCGGCCTGATCCCAGTAATGGGCTAAAGAGTGGAGATAACACCGCGATGATCCGATCAGAGCCATGCAACAGAGAGATTAAGTGGCTTTTCACAGGCGATAATACTTCCGTTAAATTCAAAGAGAGGGCGATTAGCGTGGCCTTTGAGACGCGCACTGAGCTCCATGACAACGACGCACAGCACGCCCCAAATGAGAGTGAAGCGATGCAAACAGCTTTCATCCTGCGGCCCACAACAGCAAAACTCAAATTATACTTCATTAATCCGGTATGAACGCTTTTACGCACACATGAGCCAATTTACGCACGGGTGTTTTTTTCTTCTTTCAATTTACCAATAGTGGTGATTTAAAACTATAGTGTCAAACTACAATATATTGATAAAGGTATTGTAGTTTGACAAGCCAGGCCAATCAGTGTCTGACCAACTGCATAAAGTAACGGTATCTCAATAATTACAGTTCTTAAGTTAGTTAGTGTGGCGGTGAAGTGTATACAGCATAATTACTATGAATGTTACTGTTAAGGTCTGTAGATGTTACTCGGTTTGATTTTAAAAGTGAAAATAGTCTGTAAAGTCATTCAACACTTCTTTAACTGAATTACTGTAAGTGGTGAGGACTTCTCTTGAGTTATAGAGGCCAATGTTTCTGTAAAATTGCATACAGCTTTTGAGGAGGGTCTACAATAAAACCCATGGAATCTGGAAATGATTCAGAATACGAATTTCAAACACATGTGCTCAATGATACAGAAGATGATGTGTAAATATATTAGAGTATAAGCTTTAGTCAAAATGTACCAAAATATGCACTTTTTAAATGCGCAAAAATCCACTGAATGGTCCGCGTCTCGGTCAGCGGGGGGAGGGGCCCGTTCGCAGTTGTTTGATGACCGTGTGCCGATGAATACGTGAATGAATAGAAGTGGGCGTGTTGTTGGGGGCGTGGCTCTGGAGGAAAGCGGTTATAACGCGGAAGGTAAACACGTGCCGTACACAGTTCACTTTGACACAGGAGGAGACAGATCTGAATCATCTTCAACATGAGAGCCGTGACCCCAGAACTCCAGCCCAAGGCGACCCCCAGGAGGGTACGGGCGGCACTACATTACTGTCTGATTGTCGCTTGTATGTCGGTCTTCATGGCACTAACTTTGCTTCGCTTTTTCAGTCCAAGATTTCCAAACCTATTGTGGAGAAGCGCAGACGAGAACGGATCAACCACAGTCTAGAGACATTACGGCTTTTGATGCTGGAGAACCTGGAGGACGAGGTGCGTTGGCTCGTGTGAGAAACACCCGGTCGTTCATTTCTGGAGTTGTCAATCCAGTGCGTAACTTCTTGTGTGTTTCTATCTTTCAGAGGCTGAAAAATCCCAAAGTTGAAAAGGCTGAGATTCTGGAGAGTGTGGTCCACTTCCTGAAAGCAGAACTCGAGCTGAAGAAAGGTGGTCGTTTGGGGAAGAGGCTCCACTCTGAGGAGGAGACGACTCAACACAACTACGATGAAGGCGTGAGGTCCTGTCTGCGCAGAGTCAGCGACTTTATTAAAACACAGGACTCGGACCGTCACAGGCTTCTCCACCACTGCCCCGGACACTTCCAGAAGGCGCATCTGGCTTCTCCATCCACCGCTCTGTCTCCTCCGCAATACCTGTCCCCATTGCACTATCCTGCCCTGGGGCAGACCGCTGCCATGCACTGTAGCCTCACACCAAACAAGCTCGACAGCGACACCGTGTGGAGGCCGTGGCCCCAGTAAAATACACTT
This sequence comes from Philypnodon macrostomus, assembly GCA_036025475.1. Taxonomy (NCBI): domain Eukaryota; kingdom Metazoa; phylum Chordata; class Actinopteri; order Gobiiformes; family Eleotridae; genus Philypnodon; species Philypnodon macrostomus. The sequence continues at coordinate 1,985 of JAVQKC010023374.1, read as the reverse complement.
AAAGACTCATTTTTATTTTTGATACGCAGCTTTATGTACATTTGTAAATATGTATAGGTTCTTTTGTACAGACACAGAAGCTCTAGCCCCTGAACGTGTGCTGTATTTTTAGATGAAGCGCCTCCAGTTGTCTGTATTTTTTGCTGCTGGTGAGGTGTGCGTAAATGACTTTATATCGATACACGGGTTTTTTTTTTTTACCTGTATCTGTTTACGTGTTAAACGTGAGTTTTGAGACGCTCCTTGTAAATAATAAAGTACTACTCTCTGCTCTTTCAACCCTCTTATTTAAAATAGACTTGTCCAGAAGCTTCTCTCGGGATAAAAGGAGCTGTTAGCAGATGCTTAAACCATCAAGGCGCAGTTAATGGGGTACTTGAGTTCAAATGGGGCTATTGCTCTGCCCATCTCCAGGAGCGGTGTACAGCTATGAGAACCGGTCTTCAGTATAGCATTTATGACGAGTTTAAAGATAAGATTTTGTTGCATACATAATAGGGCACAATAAATGCGTGAGCCTTTACGCACACCTGTGCCACATTACGCACGGGGCAATGATTGCATAAACAACGCAATTTCAGTTTGTGTTTGATTTTTAAATCTAAATAAAAACACTGTGCCGTGTGTGGTTTCAGAGGTTTGTGTCAAGACAAAACAAGCTTTACTTTATTTATTGGATACTGGTCTTGACTGACAGACGAATATTATGTAAAGAGGCTTGTGGATAATATAATGGTGGTCCTCTCCTAGAACCCTCTCGAACCTTACACCTTCAGATGCCTGGATCTGGATCCCCCACCCCACCCCCACCTGCGGCATCTCGTCATTCATCTGGATTGAGCTCTTAGCATAAGCATCGTGGGGTTCCTAAGGTTTCTCTTTTGGAGTTGTTCCTGACCGATGGAGGGTCTAAGGACAGTTCTATTGTTTGTGTGTTTATTGATTTATTCACTTTGTTATTGTTTGCAATGACCTTGTTTATTGCTTATATACATCTGAGGATATAGGGCCATACAAATAAAACTGAATTGAATCTTAGTGTGCCATCAGTCACTGGTAAACCTTGGAGTAATCGTTGTTGTGAACTTTGGTTTTGTAGATTGTACAGTCTCGCCGCTGAAGCTCGTGAACAACCTGCCAATGGCCTTTGTGCATTTCAAAAGAACTCATTAATTGGACCGTTTTGTCAAAGGCCACTTGAACGAGTCCCACCCAACAGTGAGTACGCGCTAATGACAGCTCATTATCCCTGGTGCGTTCTTCGGTTGCGCGCCAAAAACACCATACACCATATGTAACCACTTTATCCCCGACGCATATTTCTAATGCAGCGGCCTGTGGTGGCTCTGATGCATGCAGACCTCGCTCTCATCACGCGGTTCTGAATGAAGGGGTTAGTCCCGCTGCGGCTCGGGGCAGGATGCTCTTTTGTGGCTCTTTGCGGCTTAGTCCTCCTGGAGAAACACCCCGGGTCAAAGCAAATCAATTATCCACAATAGGATCAAGAGCTCGTTTGATTAAACGGGTCCAATATGGAGGGAGCTGCATTGTCATATCTGGGGGTCCCCTGGATTACTGCGCAACGGATGTTTCTGCGCATGTGCACTTTGTTTTTGATGAACAATGAGGAATTTGCAAACCCCCAGATAACTCCAAGGGTTACAACTACAAAATCCATTTGCGTAATGGTCCGTGAACGCCCCCCACAGTGAGTCAGTGGACATGGGGACTCTCACAAACTCTGTCCAATGGTCTAAAATTGATCAGTGTCTTGTAGAATTATACTCCATAGAGTATCTTTACTGCACAATACTTTTGACTTTTACTTGAGTAATAATATTTTGAAGTAACTGTACTCTTCCTTGAGTAAACTCTTGTAAATGTAGAAAGAGTAAGAGTACTTTTACCACCTCTGTGTGTCATGGAAGAACAGCTTTATGTGAAAAATGTGATGATGTGAAATTCTGTTCCTTGAGCCTTAATTT
>JAVQKC010023367.1:0-22757 GCA_036025475.1 Philypnodon macrostomus | reverse complement strand
AAGGTCCCATTGGTAACAGTTGTAGCACGTATGGGCAGACGTACGGGGCAGACGTACGGGGCCGTTTTCGCCGATATACACCTTGCTGTCGGGGACGACAGCACAGGCCTAGTTTCATGCATTGTATTTAGCTTGGTCACAAGATAGTAATACAATATAGAATAACCTAGTAATTATAGATAGGGTTAGGATAAGGGGTTAGGGTTGGTAATTACATATAAATTACCAGGAAATTAACCAAAATTACTATATTATTCCCTGACTATTACCTGTTTATTATCACGCTGTTACCATATTATTACCGAGCTGTAAAGTAAAGTGCTACCATTAACTTTTATATTCACTATCATTGACATGCCTATTGTATGGACTGGTGTGAAAAACAGATTTTTGGCAAAATATGAATTTACTGTTTTGCATATTCAAAGACAAGAGTCTTGATACTAAGTGAAGATATTCAACAGTAAGTCCAAATTCAATCCATTAATTTACAGAAACCCACAAGATTCGGATGTTTGCGAGTTCAATTTATAGTTTATGAGGAGGTTGCAGAATTTGTGGCAAGAATTTTCACTCATTTTAGTGGTATAAAAGTGGCACCAGGACAATGTTTGTAGTTCACCCAGAATCTCCTCTTCCTTCATGACACTGTTGCTAATGCAAACTGAACTCCACTCTCTGACATTTGTGGAAGCCTCCGTGGAGCTTAACATTTGGACGCAAGTGCAAGAGTGGAGAAGAGGCAATGTGGAGGCTGCAAAAAAATAAATTTTGAAAAGGAGCCCACCAGCTCCATTTAAAACATACTAACAAGTCTTTCAATATCCACTTTATCTATGCCGTCTCTTCCAGCTGTCATAACAAGATGCACACAGGAGCATTTCCTAATCTGCCACCTGACCAAACAATATCAATACATATTGCTTTAAAAGCAGCTCGAATGTAATATTTATTGATATGCAGGGCCACCTAGAAGCAGAGCAGTCCAGCAAATGATTGACGTGTGATCATCTTGTGAAGTTATTAGTGCTAACAGTATACAGTATTTATATAAATCAGACCAAGACCAGACAAAGGAGACTTTAAATACATTCTTGAATAATAACACTTGGAAGAGTGATGTCAATTAACAATAATGAGTTTAAAGTTGTTCATTTTCTGTAAAACAAGATAGTTTAAATATAAAGTCAATGACTAATCTACATATCTGTACATAAATGACTGAACGCTAATGACCAATGTCACTTACAGTACTATCTCGTAAGTACTTAAAAGATTCCCGATTTATTCAGTGGTTTGTTAGCAAGAGTACAATAGGATTTTATCAGATTTGTGTGTGATAACACTGTCTTTATACAGAAATTTCAGAAAATGTGTCAATTATGTAAGTTCCTAGATACCTAGTTTGGTCCCTGCTGATTACATATAGGACATGTACAAGTGTAGTAACCACTAACTTCAACCAATCAGGGCAATTAGAGAAAATAAATAACCAATCAGAGAAACACAACATTTCTTAAAGCCCACCCCATTGAGCATTGGTCAGGTAAGATTGATTTGGGTGAAACAAGGTTGTTAAGGGTTCAAAACCAATTTGTTAAGCATGCTAAACCGTCTGATTAGCTCAAATTGGTTGTGAAAAGTTAAATGTATTTTTGTGTCACCTTGTTTAAGCTAGCCACTTATTGAAAATCTGATTCCCCCATTTAAGGCAGATCAGACAGTACTAGGCAGTGTGTAAGACCTCTACAGCTCTCTGCGTGGGGTAAAATAATGACGGACAACGAATGACTGGTACAGCAGCAATGACCAGGAAAAGCACTATATTAGGGGCCTGAGGCGGGCCAGCTGCGAGACACTTCTCATCCCCTTCTCTTCCTTCTCCCCCTTCGCAGCGTTCTTCAAACACAGGACAAAGAGACCTCGAGTGGATTCAGATTTCCCGGCGCTGTACATGGCTGCTGGCACTTTCCTCCACACAAGTGCCACGAGTAGTTGAGTCATGGCAGTTTTAACAAGCAAATCTTTTGATTAATTTTAATGGTACTTCCGAAACAAAATCTTCCAGTAGGATATTTTCCTCCATTCTTATTGTCACACATGAGTTGAACAAGATTGTGTGTGATACATTGACTATACGTTTTCAGAAAGTTTGCACCTTTTAGAGGCTGGAAAACTATGTTTAGTCTACAGCAGCCCTAGTGTAGGCAAAGTTGCAATAAATGTTGGGTTTGTTTCAATTTGTGAACAATAAATCGAGGTGTGAGTCATAAAAAGAGGCTGTGTGGAAAATAGTAAAGGGCCACAGCAATACAAATGTGGTAATTGATTGAAACGATTGAAATGAAACTACTGAACATGCAAATACAAATACAAAGTTTAATGACAAAAGTCTCTATGTGGAATCCAGATGTTTTATCTAACTCCCAGTGGTTCCTCTGCAGGTCCTCTGGTGGGAGACCAGTGTCTTTCAGTATTGTGACTAGCTGCCTGTTCTGGGTGTTCAAGTTCAAGTTATAATATGTATCTCAATAAACAACAACTTGTCCTGTCTAAAGCTTGGTTTATGCTTGACGCATGTACATTCTGCACGTTTGCATCGTTTTGTACAGCTTGGTGTCTAAGGCATGGTTTTACTACACTTTCGCATGGACCATCTGCGTAGCTAGACATTATATATATTATTTAGCGGACATTGCGGATGCGTCAAGCAATGTTTTAGCTGCAATAGATGCTTCTTGTTAGACAGGGCATAATGTAGTGTTGCTTATTATTTTACTGCTATAATTAGTACCGCTAAAAGCACAGACTTGATTAGTGAAATTTGCATAAAATACTTAATGTACACTTCATCCCTTACATATAACCTTTACTGCAATCTGGAAATGCAGTTTGGCCAATTATAATCTTGGAAAAAAAACATGTAATTTTTTTTCATGCATGCATCCACATTGGACGACCATGAACGTGAAGAAAAGCAGCAGCTTGTACATCGCCGTCACACTTTCAGGTCACGCCAGTTGGCTGGGCTGTGGGCTCGTGACAGCGGTGAGATCCAGACTCGAGTGGGAACAGGAGAAGTAAAAGAGCAGAAGGGGAGAACATGGCAGTGGAGGACTAGCACTTCTTACATCAAACCAATGTTGTCACAACAGAGCAACAGAGCTGCTAACTGTGACACCATTCAGCTGCTCGTCACACTGCGCAGGCGAGACGAGACGAGGCGAGGCGGAAACCTACTGTACGCCAAGCACCCAAACTGTTTATTAAAGCAGAGCTGGAGTGGGTGCAGCAGTAAAGTGAACATACTGTAGTCTTGTCAAACCTTTGGAAGTAGCACCAAAAAGCCTGCATTTTCTCATCCCTCATATAATGTTGGGAATGGAAATGAAATGTGTCATCTAATAATAGTAAACAAAAGAATTAGAAAAATCAGATATTGAGGGCTGCGTAGCAAAAGGAATAGCTCTGATTTTTATTGTGGTATTGTATTATTTTGAGTCAAATGGAGAGGTCGGCTTATGTAGAGGCATATGGAATCATATCACAGAAGAGCGAGCAGTTTATCGAGTGCATAGCTTGGCTAATATAAGAAGACACTTGCCTTTAGATAAAGTGATAATGCATTCATTAATGTACACATCAAAGAAGCACACTTAACTTAAAACAGTGTGATCATATCATTAAGTGCTATAAATGTTGTAGTCTGAGGAAAAACAGATTTGTATCCATATGTTGGTATTTTTACTGAGCGCATCAGATGGATCGGCAGAAGTTCAGAACTAAAATTTAAAGAAACAGCTAAATGATCTGGAGCCAGACTCTGGGCCTGAAAGAGCTGTTGTCTAAGCATGACAGAAGGGAAAAGAGAACAGCTAAAATGAGTGGGAGTTTTGGAGCCTTAAAGAAAGATCGTCTCCTAGCGGACATTGGTGTACTTCGGGGCTGTCAGTTGTCACGGCGATGGCACTTATCCCCTCTGCTGAAACTGAGGCAATATGCCCCATGAAATATTTACTGAAGTTGTCTTTGCCTAAAAAGAGGATGAGAAGAAGGAGAGTCCCCCGAATGCTCTTGATGTCAAGCCTTGTTACAGGGTGGAGGGGGCAGGGGGGGTCGTGGAGCAGACCTCAGTGGGGGTCCATTAAATGTTCACACAAATGCACCCCTCACGGCGTGTCACACTCCATCGACCCAGTCCCCCAAAATACACAAGTCATTCTGCTTCACTCAACAAATATGTCTGTACTAGCACCAGCTAACGGCACTAGTTTCACTGAGGGGATAATGCACCAGGCAGACAAGACAAGTGATAATGTTGAACAAGAGATCTAAAATATGTACATGTCTGGGAATAAAATACTTGCAAATGGAAAATAAATATTATTTGTAGTCATTGAATAACAGAATGACTATTAACTTGATCGTAAAGTAATAAATGGGAAGGCTTTCAATTGAAAGAAAGACAAAGTAAACACTATTTAACATTGTGTGGGATATTTTAGGCAGCATGAGAACATTTTGTCCTCAATGTTGATGCATTCAAAAAAGGATATGATCGAAGCATAAACAGTGATTATTAGACAACTGTGGGGTGCTGCCAGAATGACCAATATCAAAAGTGGTTGAAGAAATGAACAGTGGTAAACCAACCAAAGGTGATGGGAGAAGGCAGGCCCATGTAGTCCAATCCAAAGACTAAAATGCTGCAGAAAACAATTGTGGGGTGGGTGAGTAAGTGTGTACCAGAGGGTCACCTGTTTGAATCCCTGCCCAAGTGCATATACTGTTGTTGCCTACGAATGAATGTGGTTGTTTGATTGGTGTTTGGTGGTGGTCTGAGAGGCTGTAGGCGCAGAATGGCAGCCATGCCATCATGACATGAATGAATAATACAATTGTAAAGCGTCTTTGAGTGTCCAGAAAAGTGCTATCTAAAACCGATGCAATATTGTTATTATTAATATTAATGCTGGTTTGGTTAAACAGGTTTCAGAATACACTCACACTCACAGTTTGTTACATATTGAGTTGAGTAAAGGGGCCCAGCACAATACTAGGCCAAAAAATTGGCCTATTGTCCGCATTTTGTTGATGCGGAAAAGAATGCCCACAGGGAAAACTTCATATGTAAAGGCCACTCCAAGTCCAGCAATCAAACTCTGGGCCTTCTTGCTGTATGGTGACAGTGCTAAGCTTTGAATCCAAAAATACTATATATTTTACTGAGAAAAAGTACTTCCAAAAGTGGCATTCATCTGACAAGGCGGCGGAGGTCAGGTCACGATCATGTAAAATTTAAAGAAAAGACTGAATAATTCGTTCCTAATTGGGTGCTTTATGACAGGTGCGATGATTCATTGACAAAGCTTGAAATAGGAATAGCACTGTTATGGCCATTGTACATGGGACAGCCTTAGTTGAAGTAGTATCTTATAGATGAGACGCAAGCATAATGTGGATGTGGAGTGAAAACATGTCATTAGCTGCTACGCTAACACAATTACAAAGTCAAATGTTTCACTTGCCTTACTGTGCCGTATACTCTTTTCATCGCGTGTTTTTCCATTTAGTCATATTCAGCACAACATGGAAAATGGCCTTGTAAATGAACGAAGGCTTTTCTTTTTCATTTACGATGAAAAATATGTACCTACATTTAAGTATGTCACTGCCTGCTAATGAAAAGGTGTACCAAAGTTGTGTAGGGACGCATTTATGAACATAAAATGAGGAAGGTTTTTGCTTATATTAATGAATAAATAAAAAAATATGATATATGAGATACGAGAACAAATAAAGCTGATGATATCTGTTGGAACACTATTTTGCCTTTACCATGATATAACCTAATACTTGGGAATACATTAATATAACTTTAATTATTATTTGGTTGTACTATCCCAATTGAAACCATCTGCTTTGGTTTACATAGTTACATATAGTCAATTATGTAAATTATGACAATATAGTCAGAATTTTTCAAATGGCAATTCAGTGCATCCTGTTTACTGCATGTCAAAACCAAGGCACTGGCCATATCTTGCAATAACCTGGACCCAGAATGACAAATTAATAAAATATCTTCTAGTTCATGGGTAAATGCCTGAGCCACAAAACCAAATATAGTTTTGAATATAGCTTTTTACTGAAATTAGTATTTTGGGGACAATCTATGAAGGGTGCAGAATTCCTGGATTTTTTAACAGACCAACTAATAAGCAAACACTAGCAAAAACACGTACAAATCTAGAACAAAACAAACTAGGATTTACACCTCTTTATATTTACTTTTTTCAGGTTTTTTTACAATTTACAAACTAATTATAAACACATTTCTGTTGCATAGCTGGTCTATTGTCCTAAGCATCAGGAATTCCATCTCTTTCATTTACCCATACAACACAGCATTCAACCCACTCCAGTGGAACCAGAGCTTGTGACTTAAATAAATATCCAATAGATCTTATAACCATAGAAATACTTTCACCCAGGCAACACCAGTATATTGCAACAGATTCCGTTTGGGAGATAGCAGTTGTAATGTGGCTATCCTCGTGCCAACAATAACATTTCAAAATCCGGGTGTATTTCAATGATGTTTTTCAGATGGGGGGACAGGAGTTTGCCTTATAATTTACATTCTATGATGGAGCAACAGCCAGATAAGCCAGGCGGACGGTGAAATCTAATCTGAACCTCAGTGTTTTTTGTCTATGGAAATGACTAGCTTCTTATCGGGCAGAGTGGGTTATTTGAGCTGATTCTGGCTGTGGTTTAGAGAAGGGACTCAATCACAGCCGCCTGCCGATAGCCTTCACTTTGGTCCTCCTCCGTCTCTCATCTTTTTATCTGGAGAAGCGGAAATGAAAGGATGCTATCTTCTTCACGCGCTCTCTGCGTCCTCAGTTCAGGAGACAGAGAAGAAGAAGAAGCGTGGACATTTTCTTTTAGGACTAAACCGAGAGATAAAAACCCTGGTATATAAACTTGCTTTGCCAGAAAGTAATATGTGGGTATTAGATGGACTCTGAATTAACAGAAGCTAATTCAAAGCTAGATTTGTGATTGACACTATTGGGTTGACACAATTAGATGATTAGACTGAGACCAAGTCATTATCAAGGCCCTATTTTGTAAAGGGGAATTTATTGTGGCCAGACTGGAACAGGAAATATACTAGTTACGGGGTAAATGCTTTATTCACTGAGTTACAGATACTGACCTCCTGTGGCTGGAGGTAGTATATTTGGAATATGAAATCCTTTTAAAAATGTTAGTATCCAGATAGGGCTCCAGAATGACCTTACTCAATAATTCTTGTCCCATTACTGACCTTAATTTGGGTTATTTTACTTTTTTTTTTTTTTAAGTTAGTTCCGTATTCACTATTGAGTATATTACAAAAAGGCAAGAGGCCCCAGACAGTGATCAATATCACTAATGACTAATGACATTCTTACAAGGCAATGGTAACTTCAAATGAAAGCAATCTACTCAAAGGGACAGCATTTTCCGCCATTGTCCCAAATAAAAGAAAAGATGCTTAGTGTCTTGACATCCACAACCTAGATCTGACACTCTTTGAATTGGGCCTATGGTTTCATCCAAATATAACTCCAGTCATGTCATCTTGTGACAAAATAAACCAGTAAAAAAATTGCCAATTTGTAAGACTAAGGGAAGAGAGAAGAGGACGTGGGAGGTGTGCGCTCACCTTGACACTGTCTCCAGTTGTCAGGATGTCCCAGAGCGTGTTCTCAAACATGGTGAGATCCATGCGACGCCCTCCTCCAAGCAGCGTCTGCAGAGAAGAGCAAAACATTTTTTTAAACTCTGGATCAAACTAAATCAAATACAGCAATATAAGAAAATGTTTCAGGGACCCAATTTTACCTCACCATGTGACCGTCTATTATATTGTTTGTTAAATCATATAGTCCATGAGAACATTTACTCCAAGAAATAATAGCCATAATATTCCATATCTATTATGTGAGTACCAGTGCTTTGCTTGTTACATTTTATCTGGAGTTTGTATTTTGGATCAAACTAAGTTGAATGCAGCAACAAGAGCAACATTTATATTGCTTGTCAATAAGGCACATAGCATATATGCAGACACTCATATATCACATATATATCCTGACCCTTTCTATGCTTCTAAATTCTTTATCCAACTTGATCTGTAACCTCTTCCACAAGTGTTCACATCTGCTCAAAAAACACGTATAGATTATGATACGTCTTAGGATGGATTGCAAACACAGTCTCCCATCTTCAGCTGAATGCCAACTGACCCCACAGGTACAAGCTCATAATATAAGTATATTACAAAACTGATAACAAAAACACAAATCATCAACTTACTGCTTACAGAAATCAGTCTTTATTCACTATGGCTACTGTATATCTTAATACATTTAGTTGCAGTTTGTTATTTGGTTTACATATGAGTCCAGTTTACCAACATTTAGTCAGGTATGTGATACATTTGAGAAGTAGTACATGACGAAAAAAGTGTGGCCGTGTGGGGGAAAAAATGCTGAATATCTCCACACATGGGGAAGTGAAGGATGGGAATGGAGGAGTTGAAGGTGCTGCGGCTTTCTGCTGTTTATTCATCTGAAACAGTGTGTCCCCTGGAAGCCATTTTGGCAGCCATGCATCACAGTGGGCTCTGACCTTTAGACACTACGCACAATTAAGCTTAGCTAATAAACACAAGCGTGGACGTGGACATTTCGACCGGGAGGCAGGAGCTGTGAATCACCTTGGACACGAGAGAGAGAGAAAAAAAGTTATTTTGTGCTTAGGTCGGCTTTTCAAAGAGAAATAGAAACGGGTTTGGAGCGGCGTAGAGAGTCCACACAGTGTGCAGCGGGCACAAATGAGCTCAATGTGTTGTGTTTATGGCTGAAGTTCAGAGTTTGTTATGCAGTGTTTGGTCTTCTTACCCGTCTATTGATGGCAGAGCCTTTGTTGAGAGGAGCAGGCTGGACGCTTGTTAAAGGAAAATGTTAAACTGCTGTTCAAACAGAATCTTAGCTGAGAACCACAAGTAAGCCCATTTGGTCAGATGGTGAGACAATTATGCTTTTTCTCGACTTATCACGCAAGAAGATATTCTGGATATATAGTGTTTCAGTGTTAGTATAAATTACTTACAGTGGTCAGTATGGACATAAAGTAAAGTGCACGGAATAATAACAGTAGAATCCTGCTGAAATTGTTGATTTACCTCTACTGTTGGATTTGTTAAGTTAACAAAGTGACCTAACAAACTGAAACGATGAAAGTTTAAAGAAATACCAGTGCGTAGCTTCAGTTTGTGTTTCTCACGTCCACAGTTTAAAAGAAATCCACCTGCTTTACCTGTGAGGAACAAGCTCTACACATGAAGCAGAGCCTGACAAAACTGTAGGCAGAGATATTACATTATACCAGAACAGAGAAGGACGAGAGATAAAATAACATGGTTACATAGTGTGCCATGTTATTTGATAGATCCAACTCGTCCCCGAAGTGCAGTTCGACAAATACTACTTATATAGACATGTGAAGAGAATATTGAGGTTCTAGTCACAGTTAAGAAGCGCACAAAGAAAGAGATGACATTTATATTATCGTGAACCACCCACACAGTCTATGCATGTGTTTGTTGTGAATGCATATAAGAAAGATAAGTAATAAAGATAAAGTATACCTGCCACTCAATTTAAGTTTTTATCACTTAAAGTTGCTGATACACCTGCACAGCGTGTTGTCCAGTTAAAAATGTATCAGGTAGAAGATGGGAACAAAGCAACAATATAATAGAAGTTGAAGGGAGATTTCCCCATGGTAGCCAGTCATCTGCACTGATAGTGAAGCATACATCTGATCCCAAGAGTCTAAAAGTCCAATTTAAGGCCTAAGTGATTTTCTATGCATGCTATGGATTGCCTTTGTAACTCAGATTTATAGATGAAAGCTCTAAATGTATTCTCTTCAAATCACTTTTGGTTAAAAAATTGAGTATCAGGATTTTACTTATTTGTTGTAGATAGGTAACAGTGGTAGTTTGAAGAAGCAGGAGCAACTGTACAGACTGTAATCGTTATTTTCAGTTTAATTATGTTATCAAAAACCATAAAAGTGTCATCATTCTATCAGTAAAGAGGGACATACATAAAGTATATTTAACTCAATTATAAGAGTACACTTGTGTCAAATACTAAAATGCTTTGTCTGCTTCAGGACATGTCTGCCAGTCACAGAGAAAAGACAGAGAAAGGAATGAATAGGGAACACAAGCTATAGCCAACAACTTCTGTACAGGAGTATTTTACAAACTAAATTCATGTTTACTGTAATTGTGATTTAAGCATCTATTAATACATCCCTGAAGCCGATAAGCCACATAATAGCTGTGCAATGTAGCAGTCTTATTAGGCCACCCAAGGGGAAATAATTAAAGAAGGCAAAGCCAAACTTAATATTCTGGCTAACTTACCTTATCTGCCCAGGCCTAATCTCAAATGGGAACACTAATGCACTTCACTTTGGAGCTTATCCCTGTTGTTATTTTGCAACTGAGAGACATTCACTTTATTGACTGTCTTTTACTGCCATAAAGTTCAATTAAGATGTGTATAATGTAATGTTATTTAGATTAGGGTTGATTATTGTATTTACTATTATGCTATTATTTTCATTTTGACATATGTTCAATGTATAGAGCATTTAGCACTGTGCGAGAGAATTCATAATTCTTTATCATATAATTTTACTATTGTGAGATAGGGTACAACATGGTAACTTCAGCCATAAAGTCAAAGTAAAAGAACAAATCAAGTTTAGTTGATATTGTTTCACCATTGTGAGATTTTAAGGCTTTGTGTCTTAATATTTAGAGCATTTATCCCTGAACTAAAGGATCCTTGGTCCTGCAGTTTGTATTTACCATAGTGAGATTGATTCAAAGGTTTAGTGAATGTCTTCTTCTAGTGATGAGATGTTTTTCTGAGGGTGTTATATTTGTTCATATTTTGTTCAGTTATGTTTTCATGTTTGTTTAAAATTTTCTGTTGGTGCCACTAAGAAAATCTGTAATTGGCTATTTTGTCAACTGCAACGCTTTCAAACTTTGTGAAACTTTGGCCAATCATTGCAACTCCCTCATTCCAGTCTACAGCATTAGTACAAACTACTTTCGCCTTTTCACCTTTCTGGTTGAAATGATCCCAAAAAACTAGTGACATTTCCAAAATGTTACTCCCCTTTTTGCAAGATTAGGTGCACAACACCCCCCGGGTTGGCAATTAAAACTATTCTGGTAGAACTTTGGTAAAACTCCACCAGCTCTGACATTGTGGCATATTCCCAACAGAGAAAGTTTCCCTAGAATTTTTAATGAAATGCAGAAAAATAAACAAAAATATCACAACATGCATCAGTTTTCCAGAAGTGTGGCAGTGAAATTTGGCATTTATCAGCATACACAAAGCCGAAATATCAGATGCTTCCTAGGGGGATTCATTTACATACATTTGTTGTGCAAAACAACAAAAAAGATTTTTGGGTTCACTGTCTTAGTTGTGACGCATAACATGCTAGTCAGCCATTCTTAACATGTTTTAGCTTTAGCCAATGTGTTGTGTTCTTTTAAGCATGGTAATGAGCTGCACCTCTCCTCTTAAGATAAAAGCAAAGGTAGAAGCACGGCGGGATGGATCAATATGTAGTCAGTCTATATATTGCTCAGTATCCGGGCACAGGGAACATTTCATAAAGGCCATAGGGTCGGCTTATCACGGAGTTAAATGCCAATGTAATTATTAGTGTCTGGAGATAGTGGGAAAGGGAGGCACATCCTGAGGCAGTACACCATATTTAATTAATAAATGTCACTCTGTGGTAGGGGGAGATGGAGGGGACAGGGCGGAGGGGGGTGGCGTGAGAAGACGACAACGCTGATCCTAACGCAATTTCAAAAGCAGATGTAGAAGCCATAACAAACATGCAATGGAGATTAGCTGAGTACATGAACACGGGCGTTGTGGGTGGCAGCTGTTACTGAGCATAGAGCAGGAGAGATACAGTGAAGGCAGGGGAGGTTACAGAGATGTACCGAGTGTATATGAAATTCAATAGTGACAACAGCTAATATTCTCCAACAAAAAATGGAAAATTAATGTACTATTCAAATCTGTTTCCTTTCCGTGCAATTTGTTTTTTTGAGTAACTAGGTTTTTTTTCTCCCTTAAACTGTTTATTAGTAAAACCAATACCATTGACTTGTTGCATGTATTGCTTTTAGGTGTAGTTTAAATGCTTTAGAGTGGCTGAATATTATACATCTCTAACCTCCCACTGATGACATATCATTTGACAGATGTCTTGAAGTACTGGAAAAAAATATTGGTGAAAACTGCATAATTATTTGCAGAAGAGAGGCACTGAGAGGAATTTGAAGAGGTTGTTGCAGAAGTTTGATATTCCTCTAAAGTTGACCTTGATCTAAATAAATTTAATGAGAAATCTGTTAAAGTAATAACATTCCAGACATGACACACCACATTATGAAATAACAAGATTAACCTTTTGGCCTTTCAGTAGATTTGATTTTGACTTAATTTTTTTAAACTTTGTAAAACAGAGCCTTAAGTGATATAGGTCTAACGAACATTTGTGAAATTACAGTCAAAAGACATCATCAAAGACAAAGTCTAATTGTACTAGTCCCATCAATTCTGCAGTAAAGGTGGAAGACATAATTTCAAAAGTAATTAGAGGATTTGTTCTTACCAGGACATTGTGTGATCACATGATCTTTACTTTGCTCGGCAACTCAGAGTTAATTATCAAAACTTGTACTTAATTAACTTAACAAAACTTTAATTCTCAGAACAAATACATTAATCGATATGAGAACAAACCCAATGCACATATCTAATGCCCTCAGGTTATGTGGGTGAAAAGGTTAGGGTTAAAACAGCTACAAAGATTTTCTCCCTAAATAAATTGGTGTCTGATACATCAATGCCTGAGATGGATTTGTGCTGATGTCCTCTGGCTTTTTGCAGAGACAGAAAGGTCAAATGGGAAAATGAAAATGTCTTCCTGTAGCATTCTGCAGCTTTTCAGTCAGCAAAAATCTCAGTCAGTGTTGGGAAAAGAAGTGGACTGTTTACTGCGGATGTGCACACTCACGCCAACCCCATTTTGGAAACACGAGTTCAAGTCCCGACTTACTTTGGCGAAGGTCGGAGAGGTCAGAAGCCCTGTCTCTTCGCTTTTCCCCAACTGTCAAGTAGTAGGCACACAAGCTTGTCACACAGGACACAAACTCCCATGATGCACCTCTTCTTGCTCCCTGGGCCCTCTCAATCACAACCTTCTCCTTGCCATTCTGGGAGTGATACTTGAGTCATGGCTACACCTGGGACCCTCTTGCCTTACTTCCATTTCTGCCATTGGATCAGCTGTTGACTGCGGACCTACAGTATATTCCCTTGCTTTTTGTTCCCTGACTACGAGAACACAGAGGCAGCTATAATAGGCACAAATCAAGGTCTTGCAGGGCAAAGAAAAGGAAAAATGTCACTCAAAGTTTCTTGAATGGAAGGTGTCTAGATTATTTTAATAATAAACTATCACAAACCAAGTCTAGTTTTTGATACGCAAGGTCTGTATGGAAATGGGATCACTACATTTGACTCATCCTTTATGTCACTGGGGCAACCTATCTAGAGAAGAGTTCCCGGGGACTCTACTCCAGATCTTAAGAGCCAGGACAGGTGCATGTTTTGAGGATGATGAAGAAAGCTGGAGTAACAAAAAATCTTGCACTGACACGGGGAGAATAAGTAAACTCCACACAGGACCTGCTTTGAGACATCAGTGCTAACCTCTATGCCACTATGCCAGTTACTGGATTGTTAAGTTTAGAGTTTTTACACATTGGCCATTATTTAAGTTATCTATTATTTAGATTTTGCAACAACTTATCTAGCAAATATAACAAATAACATTTAGCATTTAGTTGTTGTCATGCTACAGAGGCAGCTATAAAAAACACAATGCTAATAAATCAGTCTCTAAATGTATCTTATTCAACAGTTCTGCACATTGTCTCTGACGGCAACACACAGACGTGGTTATTCTTGTTTGGAAACAATAGCAGGCGTGCGTTCTGGAGGCAACTGTTAAGCTGCTTCGAAGCAGATGCCTTTTTCCCTTCACCAATCAATTGAACACCTACACCTCCTCTCTCACTCCTCCCCCTCGCAGACTTTGTCTCATCAGTTTGAAATGGCATACTCGCATTGTTCTTTTGACTCAGAAATGTCTCAGCCCTATCAGACGTTAATCACCAATAGTCTACAGCAGGTCAGAGCAGACACAAAAGATGGCACAGCAATATACTCAATTTAGAGAACACAATGCAGCTAGTATGTGTTCTTCTACAAAGGAGAAGTAAGTGACTTAGTTGTTTTGTCAAGCTTGAGTGAGTGTGTGAGACTGGCCAGCCATCCTGATTTTTCTTTTATTCAATACAATGAGTGGGTATGGTCTAGGGGGCAGTATAAAGAATTGGAGAGTTTCTGTAGACAATTGGGATAGACATACAACCAATCAAGATAACAAAGCAAATTTTTGAAAGCTAAAAGAGTATGGCTTGTGGGTGCTATAGCAACCGTTTGTCATTATGAACATTATTACCACAAACAAAAATCAAGTCACCATCTTGTTTATACACAATATGCAACTTTTTACAGTCTTTTACAGTCTGATAATCTTATGGCACCTAGATGCATGCAGAGCCATGTTGGTAACAGTAAACACAGCCTAGACCACGGCTTGCAGATTAGTGTACATGCAGAAGATTCAAACATTTGACAGTTTATAAGATTGTTGCTTAGTTTTTACTTCTGACTGGATCAAACAAAATACCAGAAGACATCCTCTATTATTTGCAAAGCAGCAACTGGGACACCCACATTACCAACTGAATACAGTTATACTTCCCCTTTAACTGCAATTATATTTCAGAGTCTGTTAAAACAGGAAGAAGATTTGGGGAGGATTTTCCCCTTCTGAATTTTGCACTAGACAGAGCCTGCAAAGAGAAAAAGCCATCTGTGTGTGACTCTTATCCCTGGCTTCTCTGGAGCCTGGATGAGCCTGAGCCAGCAAATGTCAGTCGGATAAAGACCGCGCCTGACAGACAGACACAGGAGTTTTGTCATTTCGCGTGTCATCCCTTTCCTTGCAAGCCCAATCTTCGGCAGTCTCGAAAGCCCCCCCTCCCTGAGATGATGGGAGGGGGAAAGTGGGGGGCAGGGAAGCTAGACGTTCTCATGGTGAATGTCAGGTTGTGTAACTGCTCCAAGTGGCACAATAGCTGCAAACGCAGAAGATGCAATGCATGCTATTCTGGTGCCCCCGTGGCCTTTGAGAGCTTTCATTATCATCTTATGTGCAATGGGGGGTCGCCATGGAAACATAAAACACCATCAGCGCATCTTCCACCGCAAAAGGATATGAGGTTGATCCGCAAGATGTTCTTTCGAGGAGGTCCGCGGTCTGTCTGGGTCAGATGATATTTGATGTGACTTGATATATTCAGAGGGAAAGCAGAGCACTTCAGGCTGTTATTATCTGCACTGAGGGTGATGCATTCAAATATAAAGTATAGTAATTGTCTGCCTGCTTTACCACAGAGGTGAAGAGAAGTGGCCACAACTGATCTTTATTATGAAGACCAAGCCAAATGTCATTTTATGAAAATATCCTGCGCAAAAAAAAAAATACAAAAATAAATGAAAAATAAAAATGAAAGGGACTTGGTTGTAGACATAGGCTCGTAACACAAGGTAGCATTTTTGGTAGCATGACCTCCTCAATCCAATGTGGGCAGCTATAGTAGCCCTGAAGGGTTCTATATTTTACTTATAGATTTTTAGACATAAACACAATGTCCTTCTTTATCAGTGCTCAGTTTGTACGCTCTTGGCAATTGTCAAATGTAATGGAAAATGTACTGAATGACATAGGGTAATTTTCCCATTACAGTCAAATGCAAAGACTCTTTGTCTGATGTACATTACAGAACTGTTAATGCTGTCTTAAGACTCCATTGTAGAACTTTTTTCAAGGTACTATAATGTGCTCAGTAGATCTTACAGTGTACACACAATTTCCCAATTTCCATTTGCAACAATTACTTTGAATTAAAACTGCTCAGCTCTTTTCTTTCAACCGATTCATAAGTACAATACATGAGGCATGTTAGCTGCAATTATGTACATTGTAAACTGCTAAAGCTACACAAATCTTAATCGAAAGCAAATGCACATTCAGAGGTCATACATTGTTTGCTAACTTTTGCTCGTATATTAATTGTCAACAGTTACACACATTTGCGTTCGTATGGAGATATACTACTGTCTACTGCTTTTCAAGACAGCTCTACCTTACTCCCCTCATGTTGCACTGTTGATTCACTGTTACATCACTAATCATTGTCTCCACCTGGGAAGCGTGGAGGGTCCCAGGGGGTGCCGATTTTGTGTGCTCTCCCCGGACGTTGCTCAATGCGTGCCTTGTCTACCCTTCTTTTTTTTTTTTCGGGTGAGCGCCGGTTACACAGGCGTAACATCAATAGTATTTGTCGAGTGGTTAAGGCTGATAAGAATACAAATGATTGCCCTGAGCTTGCTTTAAGGCGGGTTTGTCAGTACAGCTTGTAAGACACAACTCAGGGTGAGGTAGTCAAAGGCACTACAAACACACACTGATTGAACTTAGCCGGATGTGTTTAAATGTTTCCTATTAGTTATTTTAGATTTATGGGACTGTGTTAAAGTATAAAATGCATTTTAAAGGGCTTTTGGTATACACAACTGCAGAAACTATATGTACCATCCCTTTCATTGTAGCCTTTCATGAAGATATCAATGAATAATGTGGTACTACAAGGTAAACAAAAATATGAATATGGCAGACATGGCAGCCAGACCATACCTAGGGCCTCTGCAACCACCATTTATCACACTAACACATTCATACATAGGCAAGGTGAATGAAGCGTCTTGCCTTGGGGCACCAGTGGCCCAGTCGGTAGAGCGGTAGTCCTATAAAAGGAGGGCTGCCGGTTCGGATCTCACTCCAACCTGTGCATATTATCATTGTGTCCTTGCGCAAGACACTTAACCCAGCTTGCATATCTATCAATGTGGGTGTGATTGGTGTCTGATGGTGATCAGAGAGGTCGTAGCAGAAGAATGTAAGCCATATCAAACCAATGCAGTATTATTATTATTATTGATGAGCACAAAACAGCAATATGAAGAGATGGGAGTGAGAATCAATCTTCAAACCTTCTGGTTAGATGATGTGTATTAAAATCTGTTGAAAGGAATTGTAAATTGAAAGGAATATGAACTGTATCCATCTTGAATATAGAGGCACCATTTTTATAGATTGGAAAAATAATTGTTTGACTGGCCAAAAAAATGTAATAAATATTAGTTTGACAAGCACAATCTCAAAAAACAGTCAATTTGTATAAAAAAAAACATTATAGGTCAAAGTTTTCAAATTAAGATTGATTTTATACTATATCCAGTAGACCCAAAAGCCCTGATCTGACATCAGGATTGACTCAGCTGACCACTATTTCACCCAGCGCTACACGCCCTGCAGTGCTACAGCGCTTTGGTGGAAATGTGTTTTAAGAGATAGATGACTAGACAGATATATCTTGATGGGGACTTGTTGCGGCCACACAAAATGCTGGCTCTTCTTCACTTGGCTTCATCCCCTCTTGCCTTTGACCTCCCACTGCTTCTATTACCTGTGTCACCTGTTCGACCTCCGGCACTTCCAATCTCTGCGCTAACGTAACAATATACAACTGTAATATCAGGACAAGGTGCAGTGTGGAGAAGTGGCTAGAGTATAGACTACAAACAAACAAATACATAAAAGTTGAACATGTGACATATTTTAAGTCAGCTCGACAAACAGCATGGCACTCCACCTCTAGATGCAGCCTGTCGCTTTGCATTATATAAGATGAAAGCTCTCATGCTGGGACAAAAAAACATGACCTGTGTGAAGAGAGGTAAGGCACAGCAGCAAGGTGAGGGCAATGCACACAACCTTTTCTGTAGTGTTCACAGCATATCAACTGGTATCTTAATGACAATAACACGTTGGCCTAGGTTCGCAGATTACTGCTTTGTTTTGTTTTATTATTCAACTGAAATGAGTGGTGTGTCATAGAGTTAAAAATAATGTTTACGTATGGATATTCTGTGATCTGTAGGGCATCCTGACCTTCTCTTTAGCCCATGTATAGATCATGTATTTCCTGGTGCCCCTTAGCTATGCCCTGAACAATGAGTCTTGGGGTGAATCAATCATTAGTCAATTTCAATAATGTGACCAATTGATGGCCCCATGATATAAAGACTCTATCCAACTATAGACATTCACTTTGCAGAAAAAAGCTTATATTCCTTCCCCTCGTAGCTACGTATTTGTAAACTATGCCAATGATATGTACCAAAAATATTAAGGTAGCATGAGATGCTTTTGATACTGACTACACAAAATATTATGAACTATAGCCCAGTGAAGACAATTCATTATAAACCACATGGCCATTGGTGGAATTATGCACCTGGGAAATTATTTTGTAAAGTGTCTCAATGGCTTTATCAGGTACACAATTTCCCATGGCTTTAGACTGCTTTGCTAGTACACATAGAAGAGAACTGACAAAACAAAATGCATCTCCATGAAAATACAAGCTCGTTTGGTGACTATCTGCTATACCAACTAATCGAAGCTGCAGATGATGGTCTTGTAAAATTGATATAGCCAATGCTTGATGTAACTGGCACCATCCATATAGCAAGCTTTGTACTTACTGTTTTGGCCAGTAAACATCCTACTGGGAAAGTAGAGAAAATCCACCTCAAATTTATGCTGCATGTCATTCTATAATAAACCCATCTCATTCCATAGGAGTACAGTACGCTTTACTGTATAATCCAGGCACAAACTAACACCGTGGCCTACATTCACTACAGGCACTTAAATAAGACTACAATCCTTAGTAAAGCTTAGGTCTGCACATATTAGTCTTCTAGGTTACTGTCAGTGACGCAAGACTGTACAAAAAAAGAAGGGGGAGAGAAAAACCTGCTTATAGAGCCCCATCTGGGCCCCAAAAATCTCTTCAGTCATTAATCCTGGTATCATTGCACAAGCTCCCCCTGCCTAAATGTAGGTAAAATAAAATTCTTCCCTCTGTAGCAGGCAGGCAGATGAGGACTGTTCATTTTCGAGGTATATCGCTTTCCTTTCTGTGCGAGCTGCAACAAGAAAATAGCACCAGAGGCCCAGCCCATGACAAAACAAAGAGATTAAATGACCTGTGAATGTGACTTTCCAAATCACCATTAGCTAGGATTCAAGATAAGAGGACTGCTGCCCCCTACTGGAGCCTACTGAGACATCTTAAACCAACATAGACTTTCTATCACGATTCAGGTTTAGATGTGCTTTGACTTTACAATTACTACAATGTATGTTTTAGCACATACAATATTTTATTATTTTCTAGTTTCTATCTTCAAACAGGGAGCCAAAGATACTCATCTTCTGGATACTACACATACTACCACTAATCACACTAACTCATTTACAAAGTGTCTTGCCAAAAGATACAAGGGCAATATAAATCGGGCATGTATTGAACTGTCAAACTTAGATACCATGTAATCAATACTAATTCAGCTGTTTGGTTGATAAAATATTTACCTCACAGACTAAATCCATGTTTGTGGGATAACTCTGTGTTCATATTATAAAGTAGTTTTGTCATCTTGCCATCTTGTGTTTGAGGATAAAAAAAAATAGCTGAAGTCTGTCTGCCCTCTTGACATCCAGTACAAAAACAGAATGCAAATATGTGAACCCCCTCCTGAGTAGAGATTTCAGCACCGGCCCGGGCCAAGAGTCAGCCAGCTCCAGCAGATGGTGAGAAGAGCCGGGCTGAGAGGCTGACCTTGGGTGGGTGTTGTCTTCGCGGGGAGCGGAAGGTGATTGCGTCTGTGGATCAGTGAATTTCATAAGAGCTCTGTATATGAAAAGCTCAAAGTGGAAATCTAAACCTGGATGACAAACATTCTAGGTCAATTCAAATCTTATTTTGAAATATTAGGTTAGTAGAACTTCTAATGACAACAGTAACTAGGAAAAATCTAGGTTAAGATGTCAGCTCCAAATTGTGTTCTCCTCTCTCTATTATTTGCTTCCTGTGTAGTTGTCCTGTCAAA
Organism: Philypnodon macrostomus; assembly: GCA_036025475.1. Lineage (NCBI taxonomy): Eukaryota > Metazoa > Chordata > Actinopteri > Gobiiformes > Eleotridae > Philypnodon > Philypnodon macrostomus. The sequence goes on along the minus strand of JAVQKC010023367.1, from coordinate 2,421 downwards.
TACAATGTAAACAGGGTGGCTCAAGGGATTTCCAGACATTTGAGACACATTAAGACCATATAATTTCACTAAATAAACAGTAAGACTAGGGTTGCAATTGGGTTGTTCAAAAATGTTCACTAAATTTGCATGCCCGAACAATATGTAAGCATTGTATTTTCATTACCATTATGCCAAGACTGTACATGAGCTTGTCCAGGTTTCCAACATTGAAATCTTTCCAGTCCTTAATCGTAACACCATAGAATACTTATTTTAGCTTATTTTTTATGTATGTTTTAAGATACTGGGAGAAATCTGGTAATTAGTTTCTTTATTGACTTATTACTGAATTTATCTTTGCTCCAGCTTTTGCATGAGCCTTGTAAACTTGAGCTTCTGATGTCAACATTATGAGTCACTGAATAAAGGATATCTTGTCTTTTCTGCAACATCTATCAAGTTTGTTTTATAAAATGGAAAGCAATGGCTAATCATTTGTCAGCTGCTTCTAAGAAAGTTGTATTTTATGGAAGAAAATCGTTCCACATCGTTTGCTCTTCCCAGTACTGTTAAGTCACAATTTTCAATCATTACAGAAATACCAGATGTAATTCTTGCATTGAGAGACCCCACTACGGAAAACAGTCTCCATTTATTTCAAGTACATCTCATTCTGTGACCACTGAACAAAACCTAAAAGGCTCTAGAGAGGCCACTTAATGGACCAATAAAGGTTTGAGTGTTTTGCCTCGGCCTCTGTAATACATCTAAATTCTAAAATTAGTTGTGCACAGTCGTCTGCTGCGCGGTGAAAGATTGATTTGCAAGCGTGTAATTTAGTCTGAAAGAGAATAGCAGCGAGCACCGACGGACATGAACTTATAATCCGAAGCTGGGTTTTCTAAAGGTAGAAGCATGCGTCAAAGAGTTAGTTATAATGAGATGTTTAGGATAATGTATGTCTCTCTGTCCATGCACCACTGGCTTCTTATTCTTCTACACTGTCTTCATTTCTGTCTTGTTGCTAACTAATGTCTGCCTTTCGACTGCGGTGTAATCCCTAGGGGGGCGCCTACAATATTAAACTGTGAAATAAGATAGATGTACATTTGGGTTAGCAGGCAGTTTATGGAGGGGATGTCCCAATCATTCATGCAACCTCAAAGGGTTTAGCTTAAGAATATTTCAGTTGAAAGGTACAGGAAGCAATGAAATGGTATAACAATAATGGTATACAAATGAAATGTATATAACACGCAGGCCACATTATTAGATACACTTCGAAAGCTTCTAAATGCAAGTTCAAGGCAACTACCTTGGCTTTATGGCTCAACTGATACATTCCCAGTTCAGATTCGTGTCTAGGCATATATAACTGCAATACAAGCTTCAGTATTGTTCGACTATATTTGCCAATGTTACAGTAAATGTGATGTTTTTTGGCATACCTGAATGTAGGCAATCAAACGTTAAAGCTTTCTTTGTCTATAAAACAAGCACTTTCTAAAACGGGAGCTACTAACAAACGCTAACACCGCTAATAGATGTTTAGCTTTCTTCTTTTTTACGACATGAACAAGGCAAGCTTCATTTGAGAGAACATTGCTATTTTTGTTTCTCCTTTCACTCCTCATTTTCACCTGAGTAAGAATCTGCTATCAACAAAGACTGCAGCATTTTCCACCTTCATCTAGTTAAGCAGACTACAATGTTGAATACAAACAAGAGGATGTAGAGTAGTGCTATGTTTATTTAGTCGGCCGTACGTGTTGCCAAGCCTGTATCTACACCATTTTGTCTTTCCTTGAAAAAAACACAGCTTTTTTTTTTTTTTTATAAATTTTTGGTTCACAAGAAGAAATTCTGTTTTGTTGCCTTTCTGCAGAAGTGAGTCAGGGGGCTTTGAAGGCAGTGCGTGAGTGGAGAGTGGATGGATAAGTGAAATTCACCTCTGTGCACCAAATGCCTATTGCAAGAAGAGAAGGCAATTTCCCCGAAGCTGCGTTCGCCATAGCCCTGACTGTCCAATCTTGGTCACACATCGATGCTTTTGTATTGTCCTCTGGTTAATACCAACAAGAGAAGACCATACTATATTGCTAGAATTTATGTAATAATAATGTGTAGCTGTAGGAGCTTTTTTATTAGGGCCAAAGATATCATCCATTCCAATTCTTCACCAAGGCTGAAATTAGAAAGACAGAGGACAGACAACAAATGGGAGCCATGGATGTTCTTGTTATGGGGTAAATGCTCTATCTATTGAACCATATCAGGTTTATGCGAACACTAAAACGTGTGTACTTGTATGGCAATCTCAGTCAGACAGTTAAAGGGATACAATGCCACATTTTGCCTTTATTAATCAGCTTCTGAATCAATGTGATGTTTAAACACATTGTTGGGGGAAGGAGGGGGGGGGGGGGGGGATGAATGAAG
>JAVQKC010023354.1:0-10205 GCA_036025475.1 Philypnodon macrostomus | reverse complement strand
GTGGTGATGGAGGAGAGTGAGATGATTCTGCTGCTGAGGTGGGGATGGAGGAGAGTGAGATGGTTCTGCTGCTGAGGTGGAGATGGAGGCGAGTGAGATGGTTCTGCTGTTGAGGTTGGGATGGAGAAGAGTGAGATGGTTCTGCTGCTGAGGTGGGGATGGAGGAGAATGAAATGGTTCTGCTGTTGAGGTGGGGATGGAGGAGAGTGAGATGGTCCTGCTGTTGAGGTGGGGATGGAGGAGAGTGAGATGGTTCTGCTGTTGAGGTTGGGATGGAGGAGAGTGAGATAGTTCTGCTGCTGAGGTGGAGATGGAGGAGAGTGAGATGGATCTGCTGTTGAGGTGGGGATGGAGGAGAGTGAGATGGGTGAGATGAGTTGCCAGGTGGTTTGGGGCTGGATCAAACATGTACCACAGACTCAACACTATTCCACTGTTATTGACACACTTCCAGCCGCTTGCTATAATGGGAAACTCCATTCTTTGCATTAAAGCTGCCAGGAGGTATCCCACGAGAAGCACTGGACTGTGACTGGGGTTTATTCTCAACATAGATGTGGTATCAGACAGCCAGTGACTGATCCGCTTTATCTTTTTCTCACACTCTCTACATTGACTCTACAAAATTATATTTGGAATGAAAACTGCAGGCAATATACATGTCACGTTACTAGCCAAATTTGAAGTTCCTATATAAAAGTAAATAAAAGGAACGTGCAGTGCAGTATATCAGCAAATTTCTTACAGGGAATATTGAATATGCTTTGGAACGTAACTTGATGACATTTCATTACATTTGGCCACTGAGATGTGTCCCAGCCCGACTTGAATCTAAAAGATAAACACACATTTCTCTGTCACACATATTGGTGCCTTGTGAGCAGCCCTGCATACTTTCTCCACTTGTATCATTTTGGCTCCAACAAACCATCTATTACTGCTTTTATAACATCCTTAACTGAGGTCATTTGTGAGAAGTAAATCATCATTTAAACTCGGGCGGTTAGCGGTGAACCAGTAACAGCAAATACACACTTCCGAGCAGAGTTCCAGGAAAGTTTGATGACGTTCCAGGTCACAGGCACTCACTGTTTGGTAATCACTTCATATTTAATCAAAAATATTGATATCGTTAGGCGCTCGGGAAAGGAATGGAGTGAATTCCTCTAAAAGTCCGGGCCGGTCCATTGGGACGGCTAGATCCACGTGCTCGTTCTCTGACATTCTCGTTCGAGTTTTAATACGCTCTGAGAGACATATAAAGCTGTCTATCCACAGACCAGGGTTGATGCAACTCCTTTAGAAGAGACTAAATGGACTGGGCACATCAGACAAATGCAAATCCTGTGAAAGTTAAATAAATCATCAGGAAAAATGATTTTCTCTTTTTCAACAAACTGCGGTTTTTGGATGAACTCTGATGATCTGTTTTGACGGCCTTTATCCTCTAAGTAGATTTGTTTTCCAGTATCAAACAATCATAGTGTTTCAATAATTCTTTCAAGTTTAAGCCCACTTGAAGATTGGAATATAATTCAAAATGTTGCACTGACCGAATGTAATGATGAAGATAAACACTTTATGGTTCACGTTTTACTTTGGAAATACTTCGCTGCAAAAAAAAATGAGATTCTGACAAATAAAGGCACGCCTGACTTCATCCAGACATATCTGAAGCTCAAACTTAAACTGGGCTCCAGGAATCATGAAAGGAAATGACAAATCCTCTGCATGCAACGTCAAAAGCACTTTTTTTTTTTTTACAAATGTCCAAACATATATAAATAACCATGGATCAGAATTTTTACAGGGCATGGGGCCAAGGCATTGACCAAATCTTATATAGACCAAAGTAAATCAACCAAAGTATAATTTATTAGTTTCTTCTTCTTTCTTCTCTGACCCCTAGTGGCTGGAATTAGTAACTGTGGCACCTGGAATATCCATGTATTGCAATGGAACAGATCCTAAATCCAGCCGGTGTTCTGGAACCATAACAAAACAAATGGTACTGCTATTTTTTGCCGCAATCGTCAACAATGCTATCATCAAGAAGCCACTGAGGTCAATGTTGCTCTTAAAATAAGGCTGTATCAACAATAATGGCAAAAGATATCAGTTTTCCATAAACTTTTACCCATAAACGGACTTTTTCTTCTTTTGTTTTATGGCGGGTGGTGCTCAACTTGATAGATGCATTAGCGTCACCTCCTGGACAGGCTTTTTGTTGCATGCATACGCACATACAGCTCCTAAGTAGTTAAACATAATTTCAATTGAAATCCTTTTACTGTCTGGCACACCTTTTCACAGTAACCCTTCTAACTCTGACAGACCTTGGCTGTTTTTGAGCTTCTCCTCCTTCTCTGAAAACCACCTTTACCAGATTCACATGTAAATTGGACAGATTATGAATTTTCGGTGGTTTTTGTTATTAAACATGTGTTCGTCGGAGCTTTTCTTCTCGCTGTGAGACATGATTGCATGCCGCGTGGTGTCCAGACTCCTTGGCCCCAACCTTGGCTCCATTAATTTGAATCAGAAAACGACTTTTTTTTTTTTTTTTACTGCGTTATGTGTAGTCGCATAGGAGCGCCATTCAGCTCCTCACCCTTGGACTTTTCAATAACGCATTGCCCAGGGACAAATACTCTTTTTACAACGCACTTTACATAAGCTTATACTATAAATGATTTTCATGCCGAGCTTAACCATTTGATCTGAAGGCACATCTGGAGAATAGTCCCTATGAAGTATAACAGTGTTTTATAAGAGACAGATCTTTCTAGTAAATCAACTTTTGCATTTCGTTCTGCTTAATTTCAAATCCTCGGCTTTCACAATTCTGATAATCAAAATGGTCTCTATTTAAGAAGAGGCCAAAGTATTCGAGGCGTATCTTTTACACAGAGCATTGTCCCCTCGTATACTATATTGAGGAGCCATCACATTCCAGGCCTCACTGCCCTTATAAACAGATGCACAAGGAAGTGATTATTTCTCAAGATGTGGCCATCACGAACCTGCCAGTTCATGCGTGTTTATGGCTGTTTTGGCATGTCAGCGCGGTTATTTTAAAAATGCTTTTGCTGTTTGTGTGATGCTGGATCACACACCCTCTTGTCACCGTCAATGTGTTCAAATATACTCTCGATGGTTTAAACGCAGGTGGGTAGGAGTTATGTGCATTACTACATTATCATTAAAATGAGTGTAACATTTCACTACAATTGGAAGGGGCAATCTTTTGGATTTCTATTAATCACACATCAACACAATGGATAATGTAGTTCTTTAATACATACTTAATACATTTTTTAATATATATATTTTTGAAGATAATAATATATTTTTATGGCTTTATTGACAGGACAGTAGTGTGACAGGAAACCAGGGAGAAAAGTGGGAAGTGACATTTGACAAGCTGTCGTGAGCTGGATTCGAACCCACGACGCCCGGGACAGGCGTTTCAACCTCTGAACTTGGGTCGCATGCTCTACCGACTGAGCTAAATAAAAACTGGGCCCCATATGGCAGTTCTCTTACAGACTGTTTGTACTTGGCTGGATTACCATATTTAATCAGCAGCACACAGTAAACAGTAGAACAACAGATGAATATTGTTGGTATTTTGGCTTTATTTTAAAAAATGTTGTCTCATAGGGCCGCACTAACTCAGAAGAAGAAATGTCATGGCTTCTATTACCCCAAAAGTTGGTTTCCCAGTTTATATTGCAATTGTTTTCTTGGGCATTGCAATTCACCCGCCTTTCCTCTAGTGTCCAGTTGTAGTCTGGTTGAATTCACTGACTTAGTTTGGTTGCCATGGCAGTCGGTCTGCCCCAAGGCAAAGGTGGCTATGTTGGTCGTTGATCACCACCAGTGAGTGACAGTAGTGAATAAATAACAGTGTTTTAGGATAGCTTTAAATGTATTATGTACTGTATAAACAATGAGCGTTCCCACTGTAGAGGCTTATCAGCTCATAGCCCAAGTATGTTCTGTGCGTAAAGATACTTGCAGACATCTGTTGTACTTGGAGATACACCATTGTCATGTTTTTGCCATTTATGTTTCTGTATAATGAATAGCTTCATATCAGATGTCACTAAATGAGTAACAGTTTTGCAGGTCGTAAACCCCAGCATTTTCTTTAATCCACAGTGACACGCCGATGCCCACACTCTCAAGTTGCAACATGAGGAATGCATTTTCACTCAGTGTGGGGTGATTTCACCATGTTCATGCATTTTTGTAGGGGACCAATTTGTCCCCAGATTGTGAAATTTGAAGATGTCATAAATCAGCACATTTAGTCAGAGTGTTGTGAGCGGTTGAAGTGTGGCCTTTGGAAAAAGATGAAAACGATGTGTGCAGTCAGACAAATATTTTTAAGATTTCTCTTTTTTGATGCACTCTCTGAACACGGGCCAACAAGATGGTCATTGAAAAATTGCAGATAAGCACAGTCTGTTCAGAACTCCTCAGTCTGTCTGTTTGTATTTTGTCCCTGTAGGATAGGGCTTTGTTGTGATTTGGTACAAAGTGAGGAAAATATCTCCTCATGCATGTATACATGACACTCATGGACCATGGCCAACAACTCTCATATGGGAACATACCATGATCTGAAGTACAGCAAGTTCTGTTCTCTTACACAGAGCTTTCTAAAGATGTTTAGATTATGTTTAGGCCCATAATGATTATATGTAGCTAAACTAACAGACACACAGTGCTATAGTTTGATTCTGCTTTTGTTGTTGCTCCTTTTTATCTGATTTGCTAGACATTTACAACCCATGTAGTAAGTCTACAGATCTAATGATGGTATACTGGCACAAAAACATCGTTAGTTTGATCCCTGGGTCAACAATTTCTCTGAGTCTGTATGCCCTTCCAGTGTCCCTGTAGGTTCTCTTCCCCCACCATCTCTGACAGAAACACATTTTTAAAGATTACATTTATATCGACCTGTGTTGTTTATGTTTAAAATAACGTGAAAATATGAGCTTATTTTGGCCTAAAATGAGAAATATGCCATGTCCTTGATTTGAGGAGGATTAAATACATGCTCTTTTACTTTTTCCTTGTGTAATGAGGAAGGAGAAGAGAGAGAGGTAGATGGTATTCCATGACTATACATCTGCAGCTTGTTTCGCTCACATTTGAAATCCTTGCATAATTATTATTTTTATGTTGTAATATCACTGTAAATGTACAACATCATATTAAAACAATGTCAATTATATTCATTATTTGAATAATTAACATTGTTTTTTGAGCAATTAAAAGAACCATGAGAACATACAATAAGAACACATAATACTACTATATCCGTCTCAGTTCTTTTGTCATTGAGTGGCTGCAGGTCTCGCTGTGCACTGTGGTCTGCTGCATCTTCTCCTCTGTGTTCTTCAAAGATGTTAAGGCCTTGAATGCGGCCCGTTTCTCCTCTAGCTTCACCTCCAGTGCTTTCTCTTTGGCCTGGACCACCTCCTTCTCTCGTGTCACTTCTTTCTTCAGAGCGTTGTTGGTTCGCTTCAGTTTGTCTTCTCCTCCCTTCCTTCTGCAATTTAAGGGTGCTGTTTTCAAGCTGCAGTTAGACCTTCTCAAGCTCTTTCCTTTGAGCCACATATTTCTCTGTGGCTTTGTTATACATAGCCTTGATGTTTTCCTTTTTCAGGATTTCCTTCTCCAGTTGTGTCTTGAGTGCGTTGTTAATCTGGACCTGCTGTTGGAGGTCCTCCTGTGACTTTTTAAGAAGACATTTGTTCTTCTCTAGTTCAGCTCTCTTACTCAGGCCAGCATCTTCTCCCTCTCAGCTTTAACAGAAGACTGGAACTTCTTGCAGGAGTTTCTCTTGTCTGTGTTTAGAAGAAGCCTTTTCTGAACACTGACCTCTCTATGCTGGGTCAGCATCTCCCCTTTCTTCTCCTGAAGCTTCTTAAGTTCAGGCTGGGTGGTCAGGAGGACATCTTTGGTCTCTTTCAGTTGTAATTTGATCTCTGTGTTCTGGGCGACCGTCTCCTCCTTCTGCTGAAGCTCTTTACTGGTCCTGATTTGCTGCTGAAGTTCTCCATTCTTCTTCTTCAGCTCGTCTTTGGTTTCTTGTAGTTGGATGTTGAGCTCCTTAAGTCCAGACTCTAACTTCTTGTTGGTGTCCTTCTCTTCTTGAAGTTGAGTCTGTGATTTCTGAAGGACAGCTTTTGTCTTGTACAGCTGCTGTCTGAGCTCCTGCAGTTGGGACTCCACAGGTGGTGTTGTTCCCTGGGCATCAGTGAAATATATCTTACAATTACAATCAGCCAAAATATACCATACCATTTTAATATACTTGGCCTTTCAAAAATAAGATATGTAAATGAAACATGTATAATTTCTAATATTTTGGTTCATATATAATATTTTGCTAGCATTGAGACATAGCACCAGAGTAGGGATCATTAAAGAAATAAATAAGGATGGAATGATTCGTTTTAGTAGATTCCTTACCACAAGGATTTTTTGTGGTTCAATTAAAAGGGCATTTACCCCTGAACTAAAACGTATTTACCCATTTGCACTGCCCCACCATCCCACAACACCGTCACTGTCAAGAAGGTCAGGGGTTCCATTCCCTGAGTAAACAAGTCATATGTCACAAGATTATTCTATTCATTCTATAATTGATTTCACATAATAATGTGAGTCTTCCAATAAAGGTATAGCATGACAAATAAAGTAAAACACTGTAAGGTGAGTTGTAACAACATGAAACTTTAAGGCAAAAAATTACAGTTTCTTTCAAGTTGTTACAACTGACTGAAGATCCAGACTTACCACATTCTGGCAATAGCTAATAGAGGAGTGAGCTGAAGTCAAAACTCACATTGTTATGTAAAAACAAATTACAGAAGGAAGTTGAATAACTGAATTCTATAATTTCTACAGTATGTTGCCCCAGCGGCATTGACAGGGTCAAATGCAGAGGACAGCTGTCCCTACGGGGACTATAAGGTGAAACCTTAACACCTTATTTGGCTCCAGTTTGAACAGTATAGTATAGATTGAATTTGGGAGGTCAGGTATATTTGACAGCCTCTAACTTGCACATACTTTGCCCGATTAGTCTCAAACCTGAAACACATAATTACCCCCCATCCCTGAACACATCTGACCAATATGATGGTAGTTACCCTCTATAGCGCCCCCTATAGACTGAAAGAAGGATGACGTTTTAGGGAAATTAACCAAACAAACATCAAAAAAGTAAAAGAGACCCATCCAATGTTTGTCATGGTTTGGGGGCGGGGCCTCTTATATGGTTGTTAACAATATAAAACCCCTTAAAGTCACACAATGTCTGATTAAGGCCATAGCAGTTTCGATATACATGTGGGCCTAGTTTAAACATTGGTATCCTTTCACTATTGTAATACTTGATCTGCAGTTGACATAATCCATGTTCAGCTTTTGTTAGAAGAAGTTAATGAAGGCCAGAGGCTGGTAATACTGACACACTGCACTTACGCTGAAGCAGATGTCATTTTCTGCATGAATTCAACACACCATTAGGACTTTACAGAAGCAGCACCATTGATTATGATTATTATGATATGATCAAATGTCATCACTTTCAACAAAGCTTGCTTCATAGGCTGTATGGATTTTTGTCTGCAGTTCTGTTAGACAACCATAACATGAAGCTAACTGACCGCTACACTGTGCCAATGAGAATTTGGGGGTAAAATCTGGGGAAGTAGTCTGGTAATTATCAAAATATTTTGATTTTAGATTAGCATTAGCATTTGTACTAACTCATTCATGCGCCATCCAAGGACAATGTTTAGTTAAATCTGACTTCTAATCAACCCTAAGTGCAGTCAAGTATTTGTGCATTTGTCACAGACCGTGGTGTCAGCCATGGAGACACTGTGGGAGGCTCTTCCTGGTTGGGCCGAATAATTAAATCAACACTTAGCATTTGGCGAATCGTGAACGTCTATCATTTTAATGCACCCCTGGCTCCCTTCCCGGACCTATACGAAAATAATCCGTCACTCGAGATCCCGACTTGGCAATGTTTATTTTCTCAAATGCTAAACGGGACCCTGGGGATATTAGACTTCTTTCCACTTTGTCTCTCACTTCAAAGCAACTGCTGCAAGTCGAACGACATATTTCATTTAGGACTAGCTTGTCATGCACACTGTAATGTATATGTAGGCTGCGTCAACAGGACTGTTTTTGGAAGAATTATGGAACTATACTCACTGGCCACTTTATATTGTAGTATATAGTTCAAATAGCTAAAAAGTCTCTCAATCCCATCAAGCCATGCGCATATGTTCAAGACAATCTGTGAGTGGCAGTTGTGGGGGCAAAAATGCATTGATGCCACATGTGAGAGTTTGGTTTGAGATCATATGAAGGCAACATTAGCTTAGCACTCGTTACAGGTCTGCAGATCCCTGAACACCCAAGATGACGGAACGTGAAGCAGGCAGGCTACAGCGGCAAAAGACCACTCTGGGTGCCACTTTAATAGGTATTGCCTAATAAAGTGGCCTGTGTATGTTTATATATATTGATATGATCTAATTTGCAAACGGCTGAGCTTTCTATTGAAGTGAGAATACCCCGGCTTAGAGATCTCATAAATGAAAATGTGTTCACAAATTATTCACATGGCAACAAACCTCCTTGGACCGAAACGTGAGCGGTGTGTGTGGAATCATGCTGTTTGACTCTGCGGCTCAGTCTTCTCAAACAAACGCCTGCACTTGCTTAATTAAATCCTCGACTGCTAACGTGTTTATGGAAAGAAAGGAGATATCCCACACAGAAAAACACTTGCACAGATGATTCATGGCCCTTTGTATTCCCATAGAGCTGTGTCTGTTGGCTTTTAACTGGCTACATTTATTTCCAGCACACTTGTTTTTTCGTTTTATCGTGTTGCAACGCCAGGGTGGTATCATGCTAGCTCTGTGGTGTAAGCTAACGGTTACACAGCGCGGGGGTCATCCAGACTATTAAAATATTTCATAGCTCAAACTGGTGATGGTATTTCAGCATAATGAGCCACAAACAGCCGGCATTCGGCATTTTGTTCAAGCTGTATCACCTAATAAATCGTGTTTTGGTCAAACGATGTGAAAAGCACCTTGATCTCCAGCATTCCTATCTGTCCTTAAAACCACAGAGACACTGACAGAATGTGTGATTAAAGTTGACCTAATGCTATTAGCTGATTTAAGCAGAATTTTGACTCAAAACAGTTCATTCTACATGACGGCAAAGACACCTTTAAAAAACTATAGCTCAAAACACGGTGCACAGTGTCTGAGGTTGTGGTTCAATCCTAACCCAGCATTAAAAGATAGGCCTTTGTTAAGATGATTGGTGATTCTAAAATGCCCCTGCTGAATGTTGTGAGAGTGCTTTGCTTTGTTGTGAACGAATGTTTGTGTGTCTTTGTGTGTCCAGGGACTGCAGATGGAAATTCATTCTGAGAGCTATAATCTGGTACTAGGCATATTTTCTGTTGTGATTAATGCTGATGTACATGGTCCCTGACAAATAAACTACATAAATGTAACTGTAGAGTGAGTGAGTGAGTGATATCTGTCTCTGGCAAGTGTCCATATAGGGCCCATAGGCACCGAGCGCAGCTGATAAATGAATGCTCAATAACACATTTGCCAATACTTTATGCTTGTTAACTGATACTTGTGACATAATACTTAACTTTTTCTACTTTTAGCTGGTTGTAAAAACACAAAGTAAATGCAATGGCCATATTGTTGTCATTGTCTGGCGTGACAAACACACCAATTAGTTGATCTGGTTATGGTCAGGTTTACTGCTTCACGCACGTTCACACAGGTCACTTAAGGTCGAATTTACACCTGCATGTCGTTTTACACTTCTCTGTAGTGCTCCTCACAGCCATTTGGAATTTACAGACGTATATATGATGACTTAATAATAACTAGGCCTGTGTTGTCGTCCCCGACAACAAGGTGTATATATCGACGAAACGCCCCCATACGTCTGCCACAACTGCTATGGCACCAACGGGCACCTTAATCAGACATTGTGTGATTTCTAAGGGTTTTTATATTGTTAACGAGCAATTAAAAGGCCCCGCCCCCAAACCATGACAAACATGGGAAGGGTCTATTTGACTTTTTGGATTTGTCTGGATGTTTGTGAAGAATGTT
>JAVQKC010023347.1:0-52450 GCA_036025475.1 Philypnodon macrostomus | reverse complement strand
TCAGCAGGATTATTGGCTCAATAAAAGTGCATCAAAACATTTAATTTGTGAATTATTTAATTAATCGAAGATGTACCAAACTCAATCCAGTTCTGCATCTTCATGATATGCACCTGTGTGCAACAGTTGAAAAAGATCCAGCAAAGACTTTGAGTTATTGTGTTCACAGTTTTGGCCCATAATTAAATAATTACTTAATTAATATTCATCGAAGAAGTACCCAAATCGATACAGTTTGGCATCTTTATGGTATGTACCTGTGTGCAAATGTTAAAACTGATCTGGCAATTCGTTTTTGAGTTATCGCGTTCACAGCTAGGATCTGCGGACCGATGTGATTCAATATCGTTGTTTCGCTGATATAATTAAAGTGCTTCAGGGCATTAATTAGTTTATTAATTAATTGTCATTAATAGTAGAAGTACCAATCTCAATCTCAAATGAGTTATCGCATTCACATGTACAATCTGCGGACACGGACCAACGTGATTCCTTAATATCATCGTTTCGCCGATGTAATTACTAAAGAACACAAAAAAACAGAAGGCACCTCCATTGTAAAGTGACTGCAGCTGCATGCATCTTTTTATTAACAGATTATATAGGGCATTTAGGGTACAGTAACTTTAAGCAAACGCTACAGTTTGATTAAAGTAGGCCAATAATGGTTGGTTTAAAACACCCATCAACTTAACACACCATCAGCTTTAATAATAGCTTACAACGTTTACATAGATATTGAGAAAAACTGGTACAGGCGACCATTTAAAAATCCAATTAAAAAAAGTAATTTTTAATATAAAAGAAGAAAGTGATAGAATTATTTTCTAATAATGAGTATTTGTGCCAGCTCTGGTAAGTTACAGGTGTGTATCAGCCTTTATTAATAGACTTTTGTATCAGATACCACGTCTTGGTACTCCTTTAATCCTTTTGGTTCTCGCCAGATGCCAGATTATTTGTTCCTTCACAGCAAGACATTCTCTCTATCTTCTAGCCAAATCATATTTACTTCAATAGAAAGTTGTGTAGCTAATTGGTTTGCACAGTAGATTCCAACGGTGGCAGCAGGAGTGACAAAAACAACAAACACAGTGAAAAGAGAATGCCAATCACTGAAATCAACGCAGTTAATCACTACAGGTTGTTTGGAAATCAGGAGTTGGGTTTCCTGCTCTTTTTTAATTAAGTGTCTTGTTAAAAGTGAAAAAGCTTTAGTCCGTTTAGAGACCGTCAAGTCAAATGTCCTGGCTGAGATAAGATCACACACACTCGCTTTAAGGTCTGTGTAAAAACACTTCTAATTACTGAATTAGGATTCACTGCAAAACAAGCAGTCCTAAAAGTTGTTTGTTTCAACAGTTTGACAACTGTTGGTTTGTCAGGGCCAATAAGAAGCACAGGCGGAGGCTGGCAGACACCACCGCCAAACCTGGCCAGAGATGCTCTTGGCTTGGAGGACAAAGACAGCCAGCAGGAGCAGCCCAGGGCAAAACCACAAACGTCAACATGAACACAGACCAAATGGTGTTGTTTAGCATCTATTTCAAGAGCATCTTATATTAGATTTGTCAGCGTGGTCACCGGCGATACAGTGGGTAATCTCCGGAAGCAGGCCGAACATAATTACTATAAATTTTCAATTCTTTCGTGGCATTGTCATTGATTCCACACAGTCATCCCACACAGAGAAAAAGGAAAAGCAATTTCTGGACCATTTCTCTGTACAGCATTTCCATAAAATTAATGTTTTATTCCTGGGACACAATTATCCTGACAAGACATTGGTTTGGTTCTTACATCCTGTCTCTTTCATACACTATATTGCTTAATTAATTCTCCTATGGTCGGGGCCAGGACAGAGGGAGGATTTGAGGATAGAGGGATGAGAAAAATTAGATTAAAGACAGGATGAGGACATGTAATCGAGGAAGAAAGTAGAATTAGTGGCTGCCTATACAAGAAAGAAGGGACTGAAAGGAGGTGGGCGGCAGAGTTCGTACCTGCAGTGATCTACAGAAGAAAAGGGAAAAAGTAGGAAGGAAACTAGGAGGGAGGGGGCAGAGAACGAGGAGGCTAATTTTGTTCTACCTTCAGGACACCTCCTCCTGCTGCTGAGTTCTGGTGACACTGCTTGAATATCAAATGCACTGAACTCCAACTGAAAGTGGCAGCGAGCGAGGGGCTGCTGTAATTCAATTTTTCTGCACAATAAGCAGAAAAATCAATCAACACATCATTGTGGAGGCGCCTGTTTTTAGAAAGTCAAAAATATTTAACAACTGAAATCACTTTTTGTATTAACTGTCCTTAAGTAGTCATCACCAATTCATTTTGGCTTCCTTAAAAGTACATCTAGACATTGTGTGAAACCGTTTTTCCTTCCATTGCATTAGCTTAATCTCAATAGAGGTTGTGGATGTCCAGAGCCTATCACCTGTGGACCTTAGGCGGAGTGCACCCTATAGGACAGAGACATACAACTATTCACTATAACATTTGTTCTCTAGAAGCAATATGGAATTAACACATTCCTGACACATGGAGTGAGAAGACAAACATAGAAGCTGTTACACAGGGGCATGCAGACCTCACTAAATAAGAATTTATGTTGGCCAGCGATTTAATCCACCTTAACCCCCACACTGTGAACTATAGGCAAATACTATAGCAAACAGCTGAATGACTACAGACTGGCTGTTTAATAAACACCATATTCTGCTGTGGGCCTGCTTTTCTATTAGTAAACCATATAAATGAGTAACAAGAACAAAATAGCAAGGCCTACATTAAACGTAACACATCTGTTTAACTGAAAGAGTAATGATAGTCTATGCATACTCCTACAGCCCATAGTTACATCTGCTAGCATCCTACACTACCCACTGTTCATTTGCATACATTCAATGATTCATAAAATTGGACATCACAGAGCACATATTGTCTGCAGTGAGGATGGCTTGGTACAACATCTGTCTTTACCTCTTTTCAAAGGGTAATCTGTCAATTTTCTGCAACATCTGTACCACCATCCTAACAGATTCTACCACATCAATAAGAAACTTCAGCAGTCTTACACAGTTCACTCACACACATCTATATATGCCTTATGCTGCAGACTTGATGCAAAACTACAGTAACTGGTCAGTTTATTGATTAGACCTTGCAGCTAATAAAGTGGCACCCCACCTGGTTCATCTTATGCAATCAGAAAAACCCTTCTGTAGACCGTAAGTAGCTACCGTATCGGTTTTGTATCTCCACAGAAATGTCATTGCATTCTGTATCTTTTTCAAACCATTCTCTGAAAACCCTATATTCAAACTGGGGGACCAACAGTCATACCACGTCACTTTCTGTATATTTCTGATATTTCAGCAGGGCGGCCTTGAACCTGAGCATGACTAAATCCATTGGCTAGATGCAATATGATGAACTGTTTGTGATCACGAGCAGATAAACAGGTCTGCCTAATAAAGTGGCCAGTGGGTATAGAACGCACCTTATGTTGCAGCATCTATGCCAAAATATAATATGGATCAGCCCCCACACCAAATTGTGTGTAATTCCCACGCACATAAAAGGATTTGCCGTCACTGCTGACATAAAAGCCAGATCCCTTCTCAAAGGTTTAAATGTTGATTCCAAATGTAGAGGCCTATTAGATTGAACTGCAAGTGATAGAAAGAGCAGGTATCATACAAGAGGCTATCACACACACTACCTGCTGAATGTCTCGTCTGCCACTAGCACCAATGTAATCTCTCTGCACCAGGATAGCTCTCCATTATAACATCTCTGATATCATACAAAAGGCACCAGAGCAGCTTATTAACATGCTATACTTGGAACCCTCTAGAGCACAAAATGGCTAGATAATAATAAATATGTAGAGCTCTTATACATTTGCTTCTATACGTTTTGTGATACAAGGACGGGGTGTGAAGGACATGAGAGATGTGGCCTGGGGATCAACCAAGATTTTTATTTATTTTATTTTTTAAGCAGATTTTGCTGTGTACGCTCGATTATGCTTTATTTCTGAATCATCCCTGTCACATTTGCTGGCTGCCACCGAACTGCCCTGCAAGTGCGGCTCCACACTGTCACCTGTTGATGAAATTGGGGCATAGCAATAGAAGTGACACGCACAGCTATGGACACGGGCTTGACAGTAGGGAAACTTTTTACATTTGCAGGGTTTTTGAGCAAAAATTGGGTAAGTAAAGCAGGTACGAAAATAAATGTAAAAATTACTTGCTAACCAGCTTGGTCACAGTATAAAATTATGCTGAACATAGTATCTGATTGCCGCTTCATACAGAATAAAAATGAACGGCAATAGATCGGACAGTCAATGCAGTAGTAAGACACATTCAAATTAAAAAAGTTTGATATATATTCGCTTTTCTAAAAATCATTCAGCTGTGAAACCAAAAATCTCTCTGCTCTGGTGCATCTAATAAGTGACTCACTGTGCATCTTCACCCAATCTCTCTCCTGCCAAGCTCCCCGCTGCTACAGCCACTTCAAGTCATCCAATTCCACAAAAGACAATACGCTTTAGAGAGCCTGACAGAAACATGACCTGAAGGCGGGGTCAACAAGATGCTGGCAACAAACAGTATGACTATTCAGGGCTACTTCAACATGTTTACAGTGCGCTGCTCTTGGTTAAAAGCCATTACACAAACTGAAGCGCTTTTTATCTTTGGGCACTGCAAGTTTAGCAGATGTTCATGATTGGGTGTTTGTGACATTAGTTCTTGGACTACATTTATTACAAAATACTGTTTCCTATTTGATATGAATTTTCCATAAACTGTTAAAGAGGTGAATTTACAATACAACTTCCGCTTTATCACTTTTTGTTTTGTTCAGTAAAACCTTTAAGCACAAAAAAGTGTGCTTTGACCTACAACTATAATTCATACAGCAATAAACCACTGAAATAGAGGAAGCAAAACATGGTCACTTGTATTGTTTCAGCATACAAATACACATACAAATAATGTACATTTATGGTCATATGGCCCAGTCCTATTTCAAAGCCAGATGAAAAAGACTGTACAAACCAGGGATGGATATAACTATGGGAATTTACCTCTGCCCGGTAATAACGATAAGCCTAGCATCTTTTGTGTGGCAGCACATCGCACGTGCGGAGCAAAAACCAACCTTCTCAAGATGAAGCGTAGGGGATTATTACTGAACGTGAGGCTTCTCCAATTAACACATAGATTTAAAAGTCAGATTTGCTTCTTGGTTTAATGACACTTACTGCTCCCACAACAACTGTGAGTTCTGTCAGGTCGTTTGAGTATTTTATCCTGTAGTTGTCCAAATCTCACTCAGAGCAGGTGAATTATATTTGAGTGCTAATTATTGTAGTGCTACTTTGATACACTGTAAAACTGTGCACAGGAAGCACACGGACATGGTGCGTCTATTTAAAAAAAAAAAAAGTAAAAATAAGAAAAAAAAGCTAATGTCATAATAAAAGCCTATATTGTTACACTAGCTGGAGCAGTCTGCTATTCAGCCTCTGATAAAGCGTAAAAAGGTATAAATGAACACATCCAGTAGCACTGTAAAATTATAATTACATTTTGTGAATTGATAACATACTGCTAAATGAATAGCCTACCCAAATATAAGTGATTCAAACGTTATCTCAAAATTAAACATAGTTCACAATATAACATTAGACATATATAACTTTTTTTTCCCCCAAACTAAATTTAGAAAGGAATTATTTTAAATTAGAATTAAAGTTGATGTAGTAGAAACTTAACCTATTGCCATTTATCATTATAAAAAGTAAAATATATCGCAATAACATTTAGAGTCTATATCGTCCATCCCTAGTACAAATTTATTAGTAATAATTAGTATCAAGAGCTGGTCTGAGTGGGTAGAAAATACAGACATGAGTAATAGAACACGGTGATCTAAAATGTACAGGCTACAAAACATCAATTTTAATGTCTTCGTCAAAATCTTTCCATTTCTCTGGAATTGATTTTGCAATGCCGGGTTTGCTGGGTAAAAATCATAAATGTATCATAATCCGCTTTGCTGCAAATCAACTCTTTTAGCCCAGATGGAGCATTTGGCACTTTTTGTACAGTTTGTACTTCCTCCTGCAGTGTTTGTCTGACCATTTTAACAACCATCTGTATGCACGCAGTACACCTCTTGTAAAATGTACGCTTTTTTTCTTTTAGGTTTTGAAAGGATCTTTTTAAGCACTACTGATAATATTAGTGACTTTTCATCTTACAGTCCTTAAACAAAATATATATCCCATAACAAAAGTATTTCAAATTAATTTTTAATTTGAGCTTTAGAGACACCATAGCTCTCATTCTACCAACATATTTTAAAACTCTTTCCAATGAATTTCTTCTCAACTCTTAAAAGTTTCCGACGGTGCAGGGTGCAGCACACTGAAGCCCTTGTTAACTTAAGGGAGAGACAGATGGGAAATCCAGCCCATCAAAAGTCAACAGCACAACAGGCCGTGACACCAACATTGACACACATACAACGCACTTCTTGCTGACACTAACGATCTTTAGTCACCATTGGTGCTTGTGCATCGAGCAGAATTTCTGACAGTTGCTTGTTAGCAGCGGAGGCCTGTTAGAGAAGGATTTTCTGTAGCTTTCCCATCGTTCGCCACATCCACACACCTTCCCATCCTTCAGCCCGGCTTGTGGTGGGGATTTTGTAGCGCTAACAAGATGCTGGTAACAACAAGGCTTGATAGGGAAGGTCGGAGGTCAGAGGACACGGCATCCTTTGATAAAGAAGCTGACAGGAAGCAGGAGGCAGGAGTGGAGAGCGATGCATGCATTTGTGGAAAAAACCTGAATCAAATCCAGAGCACGTTCCCACAGCACACCTGTAACCCTGGAGCTGTACTATTCAATCTCCGCCTCCTCCTACTGCCCTCCAACATCAACCCTGACACTGACAGAGGAGGACACCCAGCAGCTACTTAGCTTAGTTAAAAGTCTGCACTGGGCCTAGGGACATCACACGCTCTGTGTACTGTTTGAACTTAGATCACACCTGTTGTCTCTATATATAGAACAGATATAGATAATATAACCTTGTTCATTACTTACCTCTATGTACAACAATTTTCTCTGGGAAGTTGTTTTTGTATGCAAGCTAGACTGACAACAAATAATTATATTTCAAATAAATTTTATGAAATGTGTGAAGGGATAAATAATCTTTGGTGTGGTGTGGATTCAAAACACTGTCTGAACCCAACTACTGTATGTTTTTCAGAGTAACCTGTACTGTGGTGATATCCTACAGCAAATTGTTTTTGTTGGGTAAGGCATACTGTACATGGCTCAAAGTAGCATTTAACCCTGGAAAAGCATCCACAATTTGAGTACAGGCCTATGTGCCATATTTTGGTTTGCGCTTAAAGTAAATGCATACTATACATTAGTGTGTTCAGAGTCCTATAGGGGTCAAAAACATGGGGGTGCTATTGAGGCATTCTTTATTTGACCTCTGTAATTTTCATATGTACATTAAATATACACTAGCCCGAATCACTGTGCCAAAATTCATGAGATTTTGTTTATGTTCATCAGGAAAAATGGCTTAATTAAAGTGCTTCAGGGCATTAATTAGTTAAAAAAATATATTATTCATCGTAGAAGTACCCAAATTTCTAATGGGTGTAGCCCTTACCGATTTAGAGCTCAAGATTGGGCCTTAAAATATGACAACAAATGATATTACAATGACTGATCAAAGCATTTAATATTGTCAGTCTTGTTATTGTGAGCATAGCCAGAATATCGCAATAAATATCATATCGTGAGGTCCATATCGTGATATCGTATTGTGAGATTTGGATATAATTACATACCTATATATTATCACTCAGCTTCTTACGAGCAATTTTACAGGAAGCCCAACTGTTCAGCTTCAAGACCAACAGAGATCAAGTCTTCCTCAATCCAAATAGGCAATCAATGCCATCTACTATATATCAATCATCCACACTACAAATTTGACTTGAGATTTGTACCGTGTTACTCTAAACGTGTGGGGCTGTGTGAATATTTCCAGTAGCAAAGGTGAGGATCGATCTTTATAAACCAATGAAGAGTACACTGCATTCTTATAATACCTTCATCAAAGTCAGCATCATCCTCAGTGTGTTGGGGGAAGGGGAAGCAGTTGGTGATCTCCAGCCTGTCTTCCACCACCAGCCCCAGCAGGACGCCCTGGACCACCTCACTGCCCTGGCCCTCTTCCTGGTAATGCTTGATAATCTTCAGCACCACCTGCGAAAAGCACAAAAGGCAATATGAATTGTTGATACCGAGCAGAGCAACAATATTGAGGTGGAGAAGGAGACTAGGCCGCTTCACACTCCTTTTCAATAACTGGTCCAGGAAAATGATTTCATCTTCTCAAACCGAGGCCAATTTATTTATCTAGCCCACAGTCTCCACATTCTGCGGCTGTTACGGCATTTCTTGTTATTGTTTTTTTTTCACTCACATCGTATGATTTATGTTAGCGGGGTCGATTGCACCCAGACGCGTCGTGTTGATTTGTGCTCATTAGTTTCTGCAGGGCTTGGTTTGCGTTAGATTCATAAGAAGCAAAGTTTTTCTCTGCAGATTTTAACCAGCAGAGATTTGTGGTTTAATTTCCTTTGCCTCCAGATATTACACATAATATGGCTTGCAATAAATGCATTAAATGTAAAATAATTAAACACTGAAACGAAAGCTTAAAGTGAACTAGGCCCGAGCTGTTGTCCACGACAGAAAGGTGTATATTGGCAATACAATGCTCAAAATACCCCTTTAAAGCAGTGTAACCTTAATCGGACATTGTTTGTGTGATTTCTAAGAGGCCCCGCCCCAAAACCATGACATATATTTTCTGTATACAGTGATTAACTGTTAGCGCACCAAGAGAATTCTTTGTGTTCATTTTGCATCAGTACAACTCTTGAGAATTTCCTTTTTTAATATTTCACTGTATATTTAATTTTATCATTTTAGACTTGTATTGTTTTGTTTAAGACACTTTGACATATTTTTGTAAACTCTGAACCTTATTTTTAATGGAGCAACTACTCTCAGTTCAGTCTAAACATGTTTGGTTGATTTAAGCTCAGTGTCTTAAAGAACAGAGCTTGAGCAAATGTGCTTTTCAAGGATAAACGAGTTACTCTTTACTTTATACCGTTATCACTGAACTACTTCCTAAGCCATTCGATTTCCCACTGAAAACTAGTGGTTCTCTTTTCCGTGAGCCAGCTGGTTCAACACACGGATCCTACGTCTCTTTCAAACTAAAGCCATATTAGAAAAACAGACAAATTTCAAACGTGTGGCAGTGGGATGAAGCCTGACAGACAGCAGCTGCTAGTCCAACCATTTGTTCAGATATTACATGAAAACTGGCAGCAACTGTCACCGGTGTCATGTAACTTACAAGATACTACAACTACCAATTTGCTAAAAACATGTTTGATATGCTGCTGTAAGATTGTGGGACATTTCTTTGGCAATCACTTGCTGTCTGAATAGCACATGGAGTAGAAAGACCCACCTGCAGGCTATAACAGTGGCGCATTACTGATGTGTGCAACACTCAGTGGCTTCAGAGTGTGTCTTTGAATGACTTCACCGGCTGGTGAAAGTGGGATGATGCTTACATAAAGAAAATTGGCATCCTGGTTCAGAAGGTATCATATTTTTGAGTGTGTTTGGTTTAACACATTTAGACTTTTACGGTTGATGGGGTAAAAGAAAATCAGAGAGGTAGTTCTCATGGGTGGTGCTGAATCAATGACAAGTGCCATTTATATAGTTGCATTATAAAAGATAAATCATTTTTTCACTATATCTAAAATACAATTTGGTATGAATCAGTATTGCCCTGATCTAGTAGGGCGAGTATAGCATCATAGTGCCTCATCTGGACAGACTGCCCATGCATCATTGAGGAATTAAATTTTAATGTCAGATAAAAACGAGCTGATGGGACAGGGCTGCATGAGATTGAAAATATGTTTTCAGCTGTGTCTCCCAACACTAAAAGAAAATAACTTTGGCAGCCTACTACTGCACACACCAGCCATGAACACCAGCTTATACTGCCCATCAAGAGAGAAAACCCTGCAAAAAGGTGAACACCTCCAAACCAACTAGCGATGGGAAGGCAAAGCTTCTAAATGAACGGGACATGGCACTGCGTGTAGAGGGAGAGCATAAATCACGCTGATAACAGTGTGGGCAGGTCATAGCCACAAGCATTAATAATACACACACTACACAGAGGCAATGGGGTGGCGGTCTTCAAGTCATGTTCACAACAAAGCACCTCCATCCATGTGGGAGCCCTTACTGCTCTGACATGGTGCCACACGCACACACATAGACACACAACATACATAAAACACACACATGCGTAGAGACACACTTGCACACGCCTGTCCTGGGAGATTTATTTCAATAGACTGCTGGACCTGTCACGCAACAAGTAAAAGGCTAGAGGGTGCGAGATGGAGACGGCACTTTGGGAGAAAAACAAATCTCATTCCGGGCCTGCCTGCCTGGACTGCATTGCTCTGAGAGGCTAGAAGGTTTGCAACAATGGGTTGGGGGACGTGGGGGGACGGGTGTAAAAAGATGGAGGAGAAAAAGAGAGAAACAGTAGGGGGAAAAGCAACAACCAGGAAGCAGAGAGAGAGGCATTAAATGATGATAAAATGGACCAGCAGAACAGACGAAGCAATGACAGTGAGGGTACAGCTAATAAATGAGCTGCACAATATAACAGAAAATGATCATTATAGCAATATCAGCAAACCCATATAGTAAGAAACAAACCATATTCTTATTAGCTGGCCAAAAGTGGGGAATCAAAATAAGATAATGTTGAGACCAAATAAAAACTTAAAACCTGATCTAAAGTTAGGCCTGGTTTTACCGGTTTTTGGAACTTTAGTCCATACATCCATTAGGAAAATATATATATATATATATATAAGGATATAAGGATTGCACAATATATCGCAGAATTTCATTATGGCAAGATCAGCAAACACAATAATTGTATCGGGGGGGGGGGGAAATCTAAATATATTGGGAGTAATGAAGTCAAATTCTGGTCATTGACCTTGTTTTAGTCCTCATTTAGTTTTAAGTTTTGATTTTTAAGGAATTTTAAATAGTAAACTATATTATCACAATTTCAACTTGATTATTGAATACAAAATATTTCTCTCTAATTCTGCAGCCCTAGTCTACAGTTTATAAAGCCTGAACCTTAATATCCACAATGATTGTTGCTGCAGGGGATATTCACTAAATTTACTACAGTTGCTTGATTTTCTAATATTCTAATATTGTGAAGCCCTTGTTTCTGAGGTAAAGAGGGTGGACAGCTCTGGCTGCCTTCAGAAAGCCCCTTGCCCCCCTTTTGAGACTTGGCTTCTTCTTCTGCCAACAAATAGCTTTCCCTGGTCCCCATCAGTGGAAGCAGATAGCACTGATACACAAAGCTTTACTGCTATCTACCGCTTGGCAATCTGTTCATCACACACTTAAATAGCATCTGTCTGGGGAAAAAAAGTGGGTGGCGTGAGATAGACCACTGGCCAAAAACAACTTGTAGAAGGTCAAATAAATAAGGCTACCTGTAAGTTTGAGCTGAAAAGGAGAAAGCAGACCGGGATTGAGTATATTTAATGGACTGGAGTTTTTGGTGGATTTGTCATGCTGTTTATCTGCGTGCTGGGTAAATGTCATCAGGTATTGTAAGCAAAGCCAGAATCGATGTGAAAAAACGGGGAGGACACACACATGTAGTACCCACACATGTAGTACAGGACTCAGTCTCGAGCCCGTGCTACCTATCCATGATGTTATTGATCCATCTTACTAACAGCTACCTGCAGAATTCACCTCATGTGGAGAAGGCCCCAAATTGGTATGTGGACAGCATATTATAAATCAACAAGCTTAAAATTGAATTGCACAAAATCAATTGCAGTTCAAATCCCCCGTTGGCTATCTTTAATTCTCATCATAAATCATCTTCCACACGCACGCAGAGGGGGCACTTCATTCTTGCCACAACAGGAAGTCCAACTTATGAGAAAGTCAAAGTAGATAGAGGTGATGAATTTTTGCATTGTGTGGCTGGTATGTAAATAAACATTCATGCAAATATAATTGACCAAATAGCATCTCTTCTTTTCTGTGAGACATCTGCTGGGTTAAGCTACAGCAAAGGACCCCTAGAGATTCACACTTCTTATGCAGGTTTGGGCAAATCATTTCAAACATGTTGCATTCTGTTGGGCCAAGTTTGCTGGTCCGACACTTCACAGACTCAGATAGTACAGTGACCCATTTAACCAACAGTGGGAGATTGTATTTTAACGAAAAGTTGTGGAGTTTTAATAACACCTGCTCACACGTTCAGTTCTCGCATTTTGCTTGGTTTGCTCTTCATCAGCTGCCTCGCGTTTTGGTGGTTTTAATTTCCATATTAGCCAAATGGTACCCAAGTTTACTACCCAAGACTTTCACCATTTAGGCGTATAGGCATTGCAAATACAACTTTTTGGAGTTTAAACCAAGCATAAGAATGGGGAATAGAGGAGATTTAAGAGGGTCTGTTTGTGCCAGGCAAGGCCTGAATATTTCAAACTGCTGATTTTGCCAACAACCATCTCTGGGGTTTACATGGAATGGTCCAAAAGAGAGAATATCTGTGAACAGTAGTATGTGTGCACAAAAATGGGTTTTCAATGCCATAGGTTACATAAGAATGGCCAGAAAGATGACCGTAACCAGTCGTTACATAAAGGGCTGCAAAGGACTTGAACATGCAACATCCTTGATTTGGAAGATGGCAAAAGAGCACAATGAGGGCCACTTTATTAGGTCCATTGCCGAAGAGTGTTAATTTTATGCAGTGTTCCTAAAAAAATACAGCTTTACGAAGAGAACATTAGCCTCAAGGTTAATGCAGACTCATGGTACATTAAGCTAGTCAAAAACACTTTTTCTTGTTTCCATTTCTCTTACGTAAAATGACAATAGAGAAAAATGTTAGACCAGCAAATCCACCAGCTCCAATGCAATGCAGGCATTTGTGTGATCTCAACTGGTGTTTAATATATCCTGGCTATGTTGAGCAGCACTCTGCTTCTGCAACAGAACCAGTGAAACCTCTTCAAAGCAAGGAAACAATCCACTTTGACAACACAGCTGAGGTGGTGCTGTTGATGGGCGAGCCTCCACTTACACATCTCTGTCTGACAGGCCATGACGCAACACAAGGCAAGGGCTGCATATCAATGAGTTCAGGATAGTTTGTACCAGCTACATAGACCCATTGGTTATTAGAATTACTCAGAATGAGCCCTCTAAACTGTTCATATTAAAATGTTGATGTCGACAAGAATTACACATCTAAACAATACAGATCAAGGTGAAATGGTTCATTTTAAGGGGGCTTTGATGAGCAGAGGTAAGGGAGGCTGCAGCTGCCTACTGTTGTTAAGCACATCACGCAAATGAGATGCACTGCTATGGGTAGGGGGGAACATGAAAGTACCATGGCTATGATGCAAGTTTGTCCTCTGCTGTTTATACAGAGGTACTACACCATGTGGTTACAGTTTGGGTTGGTATGAATTTAAACTGTTCAAATACCTGTTCAAAAACTTCAGATTGAATGGCATATACCAAGTTTTTAGATAAACACTGTCATTCGATCACTGTGCATATTTATGTACTTTCAGAAGTGATAAAAAGTTCATATTTAGCCTAAAACAAATATTTAGAGACGATGAATACATTGTAAAAGCGTAATATGCGTAATATGTAGTATGTCAAAATATTGCAATGCTATGTAAATGTACCAAATACATGAAAAACTAACATCGCTTACTTACAGCCGCAATACTTTGTAACAATATTCGAAAATTATTACAGGTTGTAATAGCTATTTGTGTATTTGCACGAATCTGATCATATTTACCATATTTACAATGGAAAAACAACGCCCATTTATGGACTGTATTTTATCAACTGTGGTTAATTAAGACGTTTTGTTGTTGTTGTTTTCTTACATCTAACCATGATGCTAATAGGCTACAATCGTATTTCAAGTATTTTATTAGCATTTTAGCAGCTAGGAAGATAATCATGATATTTAACCGTAAATACTTTGACGACAGTTACGTAACGTAAGAATATATACACATTTAGTGTGTCTGATGTGTGGTTACAGTAGAAACCCCTTTATAGCAGCAATAAACCACTTTAGCTTCGTAAAACCGCCATGATTGTGTTAGCATCAGCATTATCTGATGCTAACACTATTTACCTACCTAACATCTGGCCTTAAGACATTCTCGTTTACACTTTTATATCTGTACTTGACACTCACCAGTCCTTCAATCTGAATCTGTTTTACGGGGGAGTCAAGGGTGCCGCCTGTAGAAGCCATACCGGCGTTAGATACTGAACCGGTCTCTTTTCGTGAAGCCATACCAACACACGCGGAACAGAAGAGGAACGATTTCAGCGACGGACAGTTCCGCTCTTCCTCCTGGACAGAAACAGCTCACAAAGAGTTCCCATTTCATTCAACCTCAGCCTCAACCTGCGCGTATAGTTTTGGACAAAGACTGAAAATAACTACAAACTCTAAAAACTAAAATATCTTTGCAAAATAACCGCAATCTTAATCTAATTTTGAAAACCCACAATGATAGTTTTATATGTATATATGTTTATTATTTAAACAATGGTTGCAGTTTAAGTTAATGTGTAACCTATGGTGCAAGCCTTACATAACATTTTTGTAACATATTTAAACTACTCAATTGGGATATAAACCAATCAACTGAAAGAGTAAACTATAAAATAAATACAAGTTACCAAGTACTTAAAACGCTTTATTTCAAATCTTTACAGATGTATCACAACTAGTAGTTACCCAAAGACTAAAAAGGTGGGATATTGAACTTATTGTAACAAGTACATTACCTAGTTACATAATGCAAAAAGGTGAATAAGCATAAACACAAAGGTACAAAAAGTAATGACTTCACTGAATAATATGCCTGAATTATACATTTGATAATTAACACCAGGAAAGATTTACCAATGTTTTTGAAAGATTAACATTTGCTTCTATGCATCATAATATAACAAGTGCAACAAGGAGGAGGTGGGAGAGGTTACACTTCCAATAAGCCAGTACCTTTTTGTTACATGTACAGTGTAAATACATAGTTCAACATGAAAATAAAAAGGGCTTTTTGTAAAAATCAAAGTTTTAATACAAGAGGGGGCATGGTAAAAAAAACAGTTTGGAATGAACAGGCGACTGAATTTTAAACTTAAAAACAAATTAAGCTGAACTTGGTGACTGAAAAAGTAGCTTTATAAATATAATTGTTAAACATTCTTCCTCGTGTTGTTTTGAACCATATGAATACTGCATGATTCCACTTGTAGTACAGTAAAATCCTTTTTAAAAAACTTTTCAACCAAGTCCCCACTATCCCCACTCTTCCCTCCCAAACAGGCAGAGAAAAACTAAATAAAAAAGGCAAAAAGTTGAGTATTTTAAAAGTTGTCTGTTGCAAGTAGATCAGTGTTCTTCCAATGTCTAAACAATGTGAAATCTTGGTCCAGCAGTGGCAATAATGTCGCTGTAGGGCTGAGACTGAGACACCTCGATGGCTTGTTGCTTCTTGAGGACCAGAAAACTGTAGAACTTTGCAGCTGCCTGTTTCTTGTTGTTGTTCCGGCACAATTCGAGCAGACTGACAGACTCTGCTCCAGTCTTTGCCATGACGCGCTGAAAAAACAAACAAACAAAAAAAACACAACACATACAAAGGGTTAATTTTGGGCTCAACTTGCTTTCATTAAATAAAAAAAACATCCAATCAGGTTAGTACCTGCAGCCCGTGGAGCATCTGCTGTGTCCTCTTGTTCCACCTTTTCTCCTCCTGGTCCTGGTCTCCAGCCTGACCTTCCTCATCCTAAACAGACATCTCAATCAATAACTCATTCTGTTAGCCTCACGTGTAGATTATTTTAGCTTAGAGTCATTCACACTGACCTCTTCCTCATCACTTTCATCTTTCTTGTCTTTGCCCTTTTCTCCAAGCAGATCAAGCTCAGGAACCAGCTGAGTCAGGCTGAGGCTGCTCTCCTCCGGAGGCAGGTCCACCTGGGATATGTCTAACCTCTGGGACAACATGGAGCGGTCAGCAACCTGCTGATGTTCCAAAGTGGCCATCTGAAAAAAATTAAATGCTATTAATTAGTGGCCAATACATAATTTCCCATTACCTACTGGTGTTTTAATACCCCGTACATGGCTATAAATGTTCTTACTATATTTTTAACACCATGTTTTGTTGACGTTTGTTATCTTGAAACATGGCATCAGTTTTATGTTTAATAAAAGACCTTCAAAAGGATAATTAAGTCTAAATGCAGAAGTTTTATGGCATAAGATCTTACAGGCAGTGCATCCTTTTCCAGGGTCTTGCGTTTAACTCCACGGGGAGTGGAGGGGGGAGGCATAACCGTCTCGTCCAGGGTCGTTCTGCTGCCCTCCATTGCAGAGTGTGCCAGCATGCTTGGCTCTTCCATGATAGTCTGGTCTATGGGGACAATATGTATAATGTATGCCTTTTGGAGTGAGAATCAATCTCCATTTAAGTCATTAAAATAAATCTTACCGATAATATCTCTGTGCTGTCCCATAACCTCCTCTCTGGGCACCTCTGGGTTCTCCAGCTCTTTGAGAAACTCATCCAGGCTGTCTGCTTCACCGCCCTTCCTCCTCTTCCTCAGCTCATCTGGCACCAGAGGTGTCAGGCAGCGTGTGAACATCTGATGAGAGTAGAAAGCTTTATTTAAAAGACATACATTTGTGTTGATGAAAAGATGACAATTTAACCTCAGGTAAAAAGCCCTGGGCAAGTGAAGGCAAATTTAAAAAATGCATTTGACACGTGTAATTTCAACAATGAAATGAAGCAGAAAAACAGCTCTGCTAAATTGTGCATCAACACAAAGTTAATTTGTATTCTGTAGGGGTATGTGTGGGAGTGAAGACTATAAATGAGAAAGACACATTTTCTCCTGCCTGCCAAGCTTTGTCATTCAAGTTTTAAAACAAAGAAGTAAATTCAATATAAAAAGGAAACTAAATCTAGCTATCACCATAGTTTAACAAGATCAATGTCACAAGCTAATCGGATAAATCGGAGGTCTTCACAGCACTCTGCACAAATGCCTCACCTTAAGCAGCCTGCCATTCCACAGAGGCTGAGCTGGGAGAGAGAAGAGCTTTTCCACTCCTCCAGTTTCCTTCCACATCATGAGTTTCTTTGTGGGAGGAGCCAGATCCAGAGTGGTCACAATGTCTGAGTAGTCAGACAACTGGGCCCTGATGGTCTTACTGTCCAGCTCCTTCACACTGTCTACAATAAGCTTCCTTTTACGCTTAGCCTTGGTCTCCTTGACTGAAGGAGAAAATAAATATTAAAACATGAGCAATTTTACAGCAATTGTGCATAATGCAGTAATGTAATACATTAACAGTGCTTACCAGTGATGTCAATAGGCTCCAGAGCAAAAGCTTCCTCCTCATTGTGAACCAGTGTGGTCTGTTCAGTCTGATCAGCCATAGCTGGAAGTGGCTCTGCTGGACCAGAATCTGGACTGTCAGGCCCAGCTAAAGACAAAAGACAATTTATTGAATTATTATAACTTTACTCAACATGCACTCACAATAAATGTTTGGTTATTTTTGGCATATTCAACCAAATTTAAAAAAAGAACAACATTTGAGCACTTACGTGACTGCAGGTTGTCAAAGTCGTCCTCATCGTCTACATGGTCTGGGGGCATCATGACACTGTCTGTGATTGCTGGAGGGTCATCAAAGATACCACCTCCATCTTCAGAGCTCAACAGCTTATCAACTAAAAATGAAGAAAAAAAAACTGAACTCCTGAACTGTACAATCTAACAGTTTATTGACAAGACTGTAAAGGAGAGCTCAACTTACCAAGCATCCCACCATCACTGTTGCCCATAGAGGCATCACCAAAGTCGTCATACTCCATGTGGTTGGATTTATCGGGGAGATTGGCTGGCCCGGGCTCAGCTTCTAACAGCAAGTTGGAGGCTGTGGCAGCATGCATGATGTCCTCTTCGAATGTGCTGGCGTCACGCATCATCTCTCTTTCGTCCATACCGAAGTCAGCTAGAGAGGTCACAAGTTTTAAATGAGAATACAGCTCTGCTGCTCAGTGAGATGCATGTGTTCACAGCAATGTCTTACCAAAGTCATTGTCCTGCAGGAGACTGAGGTTGCCAACATCTTCCCTCATAGTGATCTCCTCCACTCTGCTCTGGTTCAGAGTAAACTGCTGGGCCACATCAATGTCACTATACAAGAAAAAAACATTAAGTCAGGTTTGCATTGAATACATTTTATTAAAGGATAGCAAGTAAGCCATGGTTCTAACTCACTCTAAGTCCGGGAGTGGTTGATCGAAGTCATGAAACTCCTCAGGTAAAGTGATGGCATTATAGGCCGCCTCTCTGTTTTCTTCAGGCAGATCCACCACACCTGGATATCAACAGAACACAATGGTTTCATATCATCAATTCACATTTTATACACATGTCCTATTAAAAACTTCCTTACCTGGCCTGAAAGCCATTTTGATTTTGATAAAGGCTTCATTACAGTCAGCAAGCAGGTATTTGGCCTTCCTGTGGTAGATTCTCACCACCCCGAGGAGCAAGTGACCTGATGTACGCAAAGCCATTTTCACCTAGGAGGAACAGGTTTGGAAACAAAGTACAAATCAATATCCACCAAGTCTTTAAGAAAAGAGGTCAGACAAAACACAACTGTTCTTTACCTTGGGTGAGATGATGCTCTCCACACTGCTTTCAAGGTTGCATTCAAACACATGAGCCTTGGTCAGCTTCTTGTCCCAATGGGCCGCCAGCCAGATCTTGGCTAGCGGCCCACGTTTACTGAGGACAAAGTGGGCGTAAAACATTGCCCTGGATGTCCTGCCTCACACACTCACAGTGAGGTGAGTTTACCTGAAAAACAAAATGCATTTCCTAAGTCAAGCGCCAAAAACAATACCTATCTTACACAAAGTGTTAATATACTAAAGGTTTACATTCCACCAGGTTGCAGTTTAACCTCTGAATATACAAATAATTTCTCCACATATAACTATAGGCTTTGCAAAGTACTCTACAGTTTCAAACATTTACTTGGGACATTTTTTCCACCCAATCAAAATGTAACGGTCAGGCTATACACTGTACAACCGTATACAACCCTTTTCACTCGGAATGGCGTTGTATCGTGAATGGCTCGACAAAGACGGGCATGTCTTCCCAGAAAACCTTTTCAAAAAGCCCGCTTCCTGTGCATTGTTGCTAGCACTACTCTGCGAGAGCAAAAAAACAAAAAAATAGTGATAATCAGTAAACAACGAACATGCCATAGGTAATCGTTCAGGGGTCGATCTGCCACGCAGTGATCAAATCAGGCACCCACCTCGTTGAGGTTCCGCCTCTCATTGAAAAACACTAATGTAGATACATGTTGCTAATTGTTAATTACAAAGATCAGTGTGCACTTGCTCTTCTCTCTGGCCGATATATCAATTTGTTAATATGTGTAAATTGTGTAGGTGTAAAATACATAACCGATTCTCTATAAACAGTTTTGTAATTAAAAGCGCCAAAAGATAGAGCCATCTCCAGTGAATAGTCGGCGCCATTAGATCGGGTATTAGCCACAAGCAAAACAAGAAGAAAAACAGCCACATTGAAAGCTACAATATTTACTTAACTGTATACCTTTACATGCTCTTCTTGGAAGAGATGTAATTTATTTATTTTTTAGAAGCATATACCGTGCACGATCTCGTGAAAACCCTTGTACTTGCTGCAGCACAACTGTGTCGCTCTGTGGCTAAAAGGCTCCTCATACAGAGAAGGCCTCGGTGAATAAAGAAGAGCATGCGCGTCCTTTCTGCGATATAAACTGCACTAAACTGTGTCAAAATAATCTCGGTGTAAAAGTACTCACCAGTGGTACCCCCTTTAGAGTGAAATCCCAAATATTATGTTATTTCACCCAGCAGTTTCTTCCCTGTTGTACTCATTAAAACAGCCAAGATGGCGCCAGCCGCCTTCCTCCCGCTCAGCGCTGTCCTTTTAAAATCTGCAGGATGTTTACAGTCAAAAATGGCGGAGGAGGAGTCTCCGAGGCCCAATAACGACCAGTAGACGGCCACGGAGCGATAGGGGGCGCTGTGGCACAGAGCACACTGGGGACCACAACTACACGTGATCAAGAGGACAGGGAAATTACATAATTGTTTCATTTTCATAAGTACTAGAACCTTCTCTTGTTTTATAAACTGCATGTAGGCCTACAATTCCCTTTATAGTTTCAATAGCTGAATATACCTGATAATGGAACAGTGGACCCTTACACATTTTATCCAAAGCTTCTTCATGTTGCAGACATACATTTGGACCATAGGGTTAATTCAGACAATTCTTTTCATTTTTTTAAACATAAAAAGTTGCCCTACATCTGAATCTGAATGTGGACTGCTTTCATATCAACCATGGCACAAGCTGGATAGAGATTTGGAGTGATGCAATGATACTATAACCTAAAGTAATTTTATAAACATAAGGACTAGGCTATAGCAAGAAACGCAAGCACGTTTATCTGATCAGTGATTAGCACAAACAGACAGACAAATTTTCAAATTGCAAAATTGGTATTCACTATTCACTGAGGTAGATCTGTCTCATAGGCTTGAGCATATTCATAATTTGTCAACGGCAGGTATCTGTCAATGCATGAGGGTGACATGATATACAAGAAATAGGTATCTATACATATTGTTGACAACTTATATTACAATAGTCATCATGTGAGGATACTATACAGAATAAAAACAAGAAAGTTAGAGGGCAGTTGGGGAGTTTATATTTAATAAACCCTGGAAAGTGATCGATGGCACACTGTAATGACTTATTATATTCACAACACAAGTCATTTATCCTTGAGACAACTCTAAACAAGCTAGTGCATTATTTTTGACAGATTTTGTATTTACTTCAGCATTCGCAAGCACGCTATAAGATGTATTGATCCAGGCCAGACTTCCTGTAATTTAACATAAATTATAGCAGAGTTAAATTTGGATTTTTAAGGGGCTCTTCTTTCCATGATTTATAACACAGTTAAGTTGCACAAACAAAGCTACACAATGCAGAATGGCTCTATCCTCATCATGGCACAGTTTTGGGTCGTCATTTGTTACAATAATAGTTTTATCCAGATAGATTGGTGTCAGCTGTTATCTTCCGACAGCTTCCAAACTGATGTTTTATATGCGAGGCAGTAGTGTGACTCAAACCTTGAACACCTGATTATGTCTACATACCAAAACATAGTATATTATTATCAAACAGCTGGACAGAATAAAACACCTTGAGCTCAGGTTTATTCACACGCACACACAAACATCTCTTAATCTTGAAAAATGAATTGTGTCTGCCTTGTATTACAATGATACAATTTGCCTGTAATCTTTCCATATTCAATTATGGCACTGCAGGGAGCCCCTTTAATTTCCCAGTAACTGCTTGTCTTTGAGGCACAGTGTGACATTGATGTAAGTGAAGTCTATAGTGAAGTGAAGACTATAACTCTACATCTGGTGCAAATTATGTGACTTTCTTTTTGCACTGTGGAAAAAAGTTAACTCAAGAATTGTCAGAACAGTCTACGGTAAACCTTTGTTGCATCATTAAATAATAATCTCATTTGCAAATGAATGTATCACTTAGGATTGGGGGTGGCTCAGAGTACACTGGTTTCTGACCCCCCCTGTGATGACATTTGAAAAGCTATACAAATTACTCAATTTGACATTCAAAAGAATCAACATTTAGTCCTCCATTCACTCCCACAACAATTGCCTCATTACATCTGGCTCATTTAGGCTTTTTTCCTGCTTCACAGAACGTACATTGTTCAAGTACAGAATGTGGTCTGCTCATAATTGGCCATATGGTTTTGGTATGGCACTAGATGAATTATCCTTCATGCAAACGTAGCGGACATTTCCATATAGCACACTTCTTTGCTTTGCTGGTTTTGGTACAGTCTGTTAGGAGTGTTTTTTTGGAGGGGTGCGATTTCTCCCATAGCAGTGGCTCCAGCTGAGTTGGCAGCTCTCATGCATCATGGGATCATCCGAGATAGACGCAGTTATTTATGCAGCGTGTCTAAACCAATTGCACTGACACAGATTTATGTAAACACTGCAGTTTCTTGGCTTGGCACAAGGTTCACTCACATACGCACAGGAAGGAAGCCCGAAGGTATTATTTAATTTGGCTGCCCCGGAGTGGAAACAGGCAAAGTGCATTTTGGAAAAGCCTGAAAATGGGTTAGAAACAGGGCAAAAATTGGATAGTTCACAAGTGAAGAAGTAAAAAAGCAAAGTTTTGTGGTCAACCAAAACCATAAATGTTTGTCAGTTGTGTTGTTTTAATACAAATCTTTTAGCCACAGGGAGTCACAAGCCAATGTACTCCTTGAGCCAGTCCCAACCACAGATAAATTAAGTTGATTGCTTCAGAAAAGGGCAACCAAGATAAAACCTATGGCAAATCAATATGCAAATGACTGCATGAAAGAAGACAGATCGATTTGTTACTTTAGTCACGGTCACCTCACAGAAAGGTCTCTCCCGACAGATTGCCCCAGTGGCTGAGGGCTGGGTCAAATGCAGAGGACATATTTCACAACAGAGCCAATAAAAAGTACATTATACTGTAAACACAAAAAGACAGTCATCATATATCAAATGTTTTATTGTTGGTGTGTTGTTTTTTATAAAATTCTTTTACAAAATTTTGATTTTCTTCTTGCCTTTGCGTTGCTATAAAATCACGTGTAGTTGTAGTGAAGGAAGCAGGCTTTGAGTCACTGTCTGATAAATACTGTGTGAAATAATGTCTTTCATCTTGTCACAACCAGGACGATGGGCTCCTTAGTTGTTGCGAGTACAGTAACACAAGGCAGATCATGAGCATCTACTAGACAAAATAGGCAGGAATGTCAGTTACAGTTGTGGTGATACGACCTTTACACGTGTCCAGTGTTATACAGTATTTAAAAACACTAAGTTACTGATAATCCTATGAAATGAAACATGAAACAAAACCAACCCCTCTTAAACCATTTGAGGGATAACCCAAAAGTATTTCAACAGAAGGCACATCAATACATAACCCCTGCCCTCTGAAATGAAAATAAAAGTATAGAAAATATCATATTGCACCAAGTTCGTGTTGCAAATGTGAATCTTTGACCATATTTAACGGTCTTGAGTTCGGTACTATGAAGATTTTTTATTTGTCCTGACTAGAATATGTGCAGCTCTCTTATCTGTGATTTCACAAAGTCCATCATACACACTGTTTCATACATTCTCCTTTCACATAAAAATACTTGAAGATAATAGAACCAAATAAATATGGAAATGAGTAGCCTTCCCAATATTACAATGAAACAAATGGATCTATTGGCACAATGGGTAAAAGGCGTAAGCTTGCCAGATTAGCTAAAATACATCTCCCACCACAACAATGAGCTCAATTTGCTTAAACAGGCTCTCAGGGCAGTGTGGTTAGTGTTATGAAACATTCAAATGATGAAAATTACCTACAGATTCAAGTTGAGTTTTTTGCACTGATTGATATGATATACAGAACGAGGTGTAGTTACAGTAAAAATAAAATATAATTCCAAAAGGACTATTTTTTAAAGTTGGGCAGCAGATGACACTGAAAACCCACATGCATAATTTGGCTCTTGGTCATTTCCAAACCACAATGCTAACCTCTGTCTCTCAAATTTGAACGTTCACAGACATTTTGTAATGGTTAAGATATTCAACAGGGCATTTCTCCAGATACCGTAGAAGCTGAGCTGTCTCACAGATCATAACAATTTGTAGAAAACTCCTAAATGTAAAAAATGACTTAATTTGACCTCACATCCCCGAGGCATTTCGATATCATCATAGACTCGCCAACAGAGTACACCGACCTTGTCAAAAGTGTTTGTAATGAAGACAAATACAGCTGTCGGTTTGCTGTGATACATTTGCTGTAATGCCAGAGTCTCAGGGCATCGTCCAATGTTTCTTAATGAGAACTGTGTTAGCCTCTGTCAAGAATTTGTCAGCTATAGCTACTGCCAAACCTGTCATTGAGCAAAATGCAACTGAGTTTATGACATGAAAATAATGACTTTTCCATTTCTGACAAAGATCCTAACTCCAGCATCAATGTTTCTAACTACACAGAAGTAACTCGACCAGGCAAGCCTCACTTAAACAAGGCAACTCAACGATCATTTGTATTCTTCAGGACAGCACCAGTTCAAGTTCAATGTGAATTTCATAGTGATACATTTTTTTTTTCCTGCTTGATTTCAACATTTCTTATCTTATGCTTTGGTGATGTAAATGCTGACCTGAAGAATCCTGGGATCCAAAAGAAAAAAAAAACATAATTAAAAAGTGAAATGCAAAGCAGCAAAATCATGATGTCCATTCATTTAGCATCATGTCAAAGACTCCCACATCCCGACACCATACGATAGACTCGAGGCACTGTGAAAATCAGTTCATTTCTCAGTTCTGTGGTAGACGAAGGGTTGTCGATGTCCTTTTGACCCTTCCTGCTTTTATTTACAACATTACAGAGAGTGTAGTGCTGGCCATTCACTGTATAAAAATAGTCATTGTCGCGTCCAAAATAGTGTTATCCTCTACATTGTACATGATCACCAACCTTTCTGTCAGCAAGAACGTTCATGAATCTGTGCATAGTGTACAGTCTCTTTCAGTTAATCTAGTTCAAGGTCAAACTGTTGTTAAGTCTGGTAAGTTAGGCATTCCTCTGGAGACGTAGTGTATTTCATTGACTGTATCACTCTCTCAACCACCCCCAAAAAGAAGAGTACGTTTATTAATTCAACTTCAATTTCTTCCCTGCCTTTCCAGTTTACTTTTCATATCCACCTATATAATTGTAGATATAAGTTTGTGTTTTAGAATTCTGCCCCTGTGCCCTGAAAGTGTCCATAGAACAGAGGGGCTGTGGAGGGTTATAGCCGCTCGATGTCTCTGTACTTCTTTCTCAGTATAGACACTTGATCTTTAAACAGGACCGGGTCGAGCCTCATCTGAGAGTGGACCAGGGGCATGGTGCCAAACCAGCTGGCAAACTTGTTCATGCAGGTCTGACGCTGGGCGAAGTGGTCTGGGTCAGCCCATCGAGATGCACGGGACGTCTGGTAAGAAAGCAATGTTTGAGGATAAGTAAAAAGTTCAATATGGCACTGGCAAGGTACACTGTGCATCCGTTTGTAATGGAAACTCAACTCAATGCATTTAATAAATATAACAATAATGTAGTGGTCTTATATACTGTATTTTCCCAAATATTAGTCACACTTTTTTTTTCCATAGTTTGGCTGGTCTATGCTTAGTCAGGTGCGACTTTCACACCACCATTTTAAAATGCAGACTATCAGACTTTCCATGAAGTGCTCACTGCCGTCGCCGTGACAACGGGGGGCGTGCCTCATGAAGACGTGTCATTTTGGTTTCATGTGGTGAAATGCTTCAAATTTAGCGGCTTGTTTTACAGTTAAAATTGACAGATATAATCACAAAACTAACATGGATTATAAAGAGAGATGGTAGTAATAATAAAATACAGAAAGGATAATGCACTGTTTATTTCGAGATATTATCACGTATTGAGAAACTTTCGGCTACACAGGAGCCTGCTGCTGTACATAAACACGTGAGTCTGATGTATTTAACCCTCTGAGATCTGAGTCACTCGTTTCTTCCTTAGGTTTGGTCTTTTGTGTCTGTAGGCGACTGTGCAAGTGTGTCTGTTCTTGGTCTA
Source organism: Philypnodon macrostomus (assembly GCA_036025475.1). NCBI lineage: Eukaryota > Metazoa > Chordata > Actinopteri > Gobiiformes > Eleotridae > Philypnodon > Philypnodon macrostomus. The sequence goes on along the minus strand of JAVQKC010023347.1, from coordinate 26,336 downwards.
AGTGCTTATAGTCCAGTGCGATTTATACATATATTTGTCTCCTCTTCATGACGCATTTTTTGACTGATGCGACTTATACTCGGGAGCGATTTATAGTCCGGAAAACACGGTACCATATTTCTGGACATCCTAAATTTCTCCAAATAGTAGGGTGCCATTTTATTAAATACAAGGTGTACCTAAAACATGGCCAAGTGTTTGCTTTAACTTACTACGTTTATTAGACAAAATAAATGGAATATGTGTTAAATCAACGTTTTACCTGTCCCATCATTGTCTCCTTGTATTGTTTCTTCTGGGTGACTTTAATTGGTGGGAGCTTTGTGACAGACGACACCAGAAAATTCATCAAAATGTCCTCACAATTCGACATCTGGTCAACCATGGTCTTCAAACTAGCCGGAAGGTAGGAGGTGTACAAGTGATGATAGTATCTGGAAAGAATATAAAAAGACAGCATAAAATAACAACCCAATTTATATTATTAAGGACAAACAGTACAGACCAAAAGTTTGGACACGCCTCATTCACTCAATGAGTTTTCTTTATTTTCATGATTATGAAAAGGCAAGAAATCCCACTTATTAAACCTGCCAGGGCTCACCTGTGAAGTGAAAAGCAGGTGACTACCTCTTGAAGCTCATCAAGAGAATGCAGAGTGTGTGCAAAGCAGTAATCAGAGTAAAAGGTGGCTACTTTGAAGAAACTAGAATACAAGGCGTATTTTCAATTGTTTGACACTTTTTTGTGAAGCACATATTCCCACATGTGTTAATTCATCGTTTTGATGCCTTCAGTGTGAATCTACAATGTCAATAGTCATGAAAAGAAAGGAAACTCAATGAATGAGAAGGTGTGTCCAAACTTTTGGTCTGTACTGTAGCTTGAGTCATACTTGTGATAGATGGCAGCCCCAGTCAGCACCATGGAGTAGTCATTGGTCCATTTTGAAGTATAGCCCCAGCGTTCTTTGTTGCTGTCCCAGAAGTGACTGCGGGCTGGGTAGCCAACAATACGGTCCGGGAAGCTCTGCCACACAGTGAAGGCAAAGTCCACCTGGATGGATATGGAAAAAGGAAAAACAGCATTGTGTTACATGGACAAATAAACCAGGTATTATGGACGTGCTTAAGTTAGTTTGTTCATCTGACCTCTGTGGTGGAGAGCACAGTATCTTCATCCAGACTGAGTACAGCATCAGTTGGTATGGTGTCATATGGTAAGAAACGACTGCTTATAACCTGTGAATTGTAAAATCACAAATAGAGAAATGTCATTGTGCGCAAACAAGGAGAATAATGTTTAAACATGCAGCTCAACATCAAATATCAGTGTATAAACAGGGCTCAAATGAACAGACGCGGGGTACATCAGCATGACAAGCAGTGTTAGCAGTCTTTTGGTGTCTATTTGTGCTGTTAAACCTTCTTCCTCTATGTTAACAGCACAGTCAGCCAGATTTACAAGCTGACACAACATCAATGACGACAGAAACACTGCATTTCACTGATGAGCAGAACCAGCTCCAGACTTCACAGTGGTGTCATTGTCCTTCCTCATGAACCCCGCTGCCACCATTTTGTATCAATTACGGCGAGTGCTTTTAAGCATTTCTGCATTTATCTAAGTGCACTATGAAATGCCAGGGCTCACGTCAATGGAGTCAGCAGTATTTTAAAGTCACGTGTGATTGGGATTGGTTTGATGAACTGCTATACAACTGCTTTACATTTATGAAATATGATATGCTACTGCTATTATCAGCATTACCCTATAATGGTGCTTAATTGTAATGTACTTTAAATGTTTTTTTAAATCCTTACCTTGCTCTCTCCTTCAATAACAATGACAGGAACAGTGGTGGCGGGCCAGCGTTGTTTGGCAGGAAGAGGCTTGTCACAGTTCCACAGAACAATCACCTATTGTGAAATGTGAGGAAATAAAAATGGTCATCATGAATCTAAGGCCAGGAAAACATTAGTCATACAGTCTAACAGCACAGATGAGAAAAGCATCTTGTTCAAAAGTGCAATGTAAGGTTTGTTCAGTGATCTCAAGAGCATTAAATTCTGTTGAAAGATGTGATGTTGAGTTACCTGAGCACAGTACTGGGACTTGGCCACAGATGTGAGCAGTTTCATTACGGGCTGAGACTGGGACACTAGTGGAGTCACCACATGGATGATGGCTGTAAATTTTGAGTATGGCTTGATACCTAAAAAGGAAGGACAAAAATAAGGTTAAGAACATTTTAATACATTTCAGGCACACTATTTATGCTGAAATTACTGAACCACTCTCAGTAAGGTCTTGTGATACGTTTGAATCTGTCAGCCTCACTTTTGCCTCAGTGGGTGATCTGAGCTCGGCTGTTAAGTACATCGAATTCAGAAAATTATCTGTAAGTGCAGTCTCTGTGACAGCTGTGAGCACTTCCTTGTTGGTGCGTTCGTACTTGAAGCTGTATTTACTTGGCAGAGCGTGTCACTGAACAGGTCTAATTAGGCTTGTTAAGAAAAAGGTGCCAGCAAACCCAATCCTCCTGTCAACCTCATGCTGTGTATCCAGCCAATTAACAAAGCCCAAGTAAAACATGGCAGGTCTAATTGGTGAACTTCTCTTCTAAACCATGAATTAATAAATATATATGACATAATTTGCACCAATGTCATATGAACCACACACAATAGCTGTGTCACAGATGAAAATTAATCTAATCTCAACTCAAGGTGCAAAATTACTTGATTACTGATTAGGTCCAATATTCTCAGTGAGTACATGCAAACTCTCCCATATGCCAGGATTGTGAACTGACCCAGCTTGGCGTAGTAGAAGGGGAAGTCTCTAAGGGACGTAGAGTAGTGAGGAAGAGTGAAGAGGCCTCCAGGCAAACTGTTCCACATCAGGTAACTCCTAGAAGTGTGCCGCACCACTCGATCCTGGATGATCTAAACGCACAGAGGTCAAGACAGAAATTAAGAATTCATTGTGAAATGTATTTTCTTTCGAGCCAGAACCAAGATATCAGATTTTCTGCACCTTATCCAATTTGACCAACTAATCCATCCACTATCACAATCAAGTTTTTCATTTTTGAGCCAGTCTGAAGCCAGGATAAATAAGTAGAAGGGTTGAAGTGAAAACTATGTAAAAATAATATGCAAATCACTGCACACAAGATTTATATAAAAAAAGGAAAACCTGGGAGAACATTAACACCAAGTAATAGTCTTTTATGTTGGGCGGTGAATGCTATAATCCCATGTAGAGGCATAAACATCCATTACAGTTGACAATTATTACCTACATAAAATTACTCTGGCGTGTCTTAGGTGTCTCGTCAGGCATAGCTTAATACAATCACCTTTGGGCTCTCAACTGTGAAAGCAGAGGGGGATTGGCATCTGAAAACAAGTGGCTATTAAGATTAATCAGCTTACATTTTATAGCCAGGATGTCTGTATAAAACTCAACCAATTGCACCAATCATTAAGGACTCATGAAAATTAGCACTTGTGGAGCAATCAGCAGCTGCAATATAGAGAAATTCAGAGCAGATTTAAACTGTGATTTCTTTAATTGTTCTCAACATCAAGTCTTTCATTTTGAAGTCCCATTTTATAAACCAAGTTCATTAAGTCTTGCAGGTTCACAGAAACAGCAGCAGATTCTCCTTCACTGTGAGCGGGCATCTTGATAAAATATTAAATGTGCTGGTCTGCTCTGAATCTAGGAGTAACACACAAGGTAATATGAACGTCCTTAACCATTAAGCACATTCTTGCGGTATAAAATTACTATTGTTGAATTGTATGTGTTCAATTGTTAGCATTGGAAATGGAAGCTGGTAAAATTCTCTTTGAAGGCAGGCATTGTTAAAAATGGATGAGCTGCTTGTAGTGTTTCTGCTTGTAGAAACACTGGCCTTTAAGACAGACCTGTGAGATTATCTATACAAGGCAACCCATAGTGAAGTTAGCTTTAGACCCAATATCTGCCATGTCAACAAACAAAAAAAGTATCATGGCATTGGTGGTGAATGCACTAATGCCTATGCATGATAAACAGTGGCTTTATTATCATCATAACTTCCTCTATATCCCTTTCTACTGTTATCTGAGCTTGTTTATAATTGTAGCTCAAGAATAACCTCAAGCTACTGACTAGAAAAATACAGATAAGCCGGTGACAAGAACAAACTACGAACATGGTGGATGGTCTCAGAAACATGGCAGCAGTGTTTAACAATATGCTATAATGCCTTTAGTTTTAGCCAGTATCAACAAAGTCTGTCATTTTACCCTTGTCCACACAGAACAATGTAAACTATGAATAATAGATGGAAAACAAAATAAAAACTTAGAGCCAAAGAGTTGTACCTCCAATGTGGTTAGTACAATCTTCTCCACAGAGTTAAAGTAAGCCTCCCACAGAAACTGGGTTTGCTGTCTCAAGGATAAGATCTTGTCCTGGTGAATGGAACGCACGGTCGATGGGATCTAAAAGAAAAGTTCAAAAGAACTAGTTACTAGCTACTTTTTGTGCATTAAATAAAAGGTTTGAAGGCTATCATCACATAGTAATTTTTAAGTCATGTATTGTAATGTGAAAATACAATGGAGTAAAGTATGATTGGTTGTTACCTGTAGTAGCAGCCTCTCATCTCCCATCACAGCAGCTGTATTCCAGTCAATGATCTCAGAGAAGGGTAGCTCCCAGCCGTTACTTAGCATAACTGGCACACATGCCGCCTGTTTGGATATGACAAAAATGCACTGCTTTAAAATGATGAAACATAATGTTTAAAATAAACCCCTTTTTGAGCAGAATATTTAGTTAACAGCCAAATAAGGCATTAAGCTGGAGCTGTACGGAGCCGGACCATCTGTTTGTGAATGTCACATCATCTGTGATTTTCGTTTTAAATATTTATTTTAAGGACAAACATACAGTTTGTTCTCTGAGCAATGAGAGTAATACACTGAAATGGCTTGTGCTCTGCATGCCTCTGTCATCACTCTGTAAGGATCATTTCACAAGCAATCTAATCAGGCCATTTAAGCAGTCAGGGCTATCCACTCCAACATAGTTTTATTAAGTACAAGACTCTAACAGCACCTTGAAGATTACCTTTCAAAGTGAGAGACTACATAAAAAGCCCATTATTCAAGGGGATAAAAGATGCAGAACAGTAAATCTCCATTGCATCTATACTATATATCCCCACTGACAAATAAATTACACACTACCTGTACTGACTGTCAACTTCTATTTACATTGTAATCTGTAATCTGAGTGATTAACCAGGGCCACTATACACACGTACATTACAAACTCTTGTGCATGACAGTGGCACCTTTTGGTCTAATCTTATTGTTATTAGCAAGAACACCAATCTACTAAACCCTGCCTTGGCTCCCATCAGCTCTCAGAGAGCAATGAGCCAGAGCCCCCTGCAGCTCAATCCTCTTTCAGCACATCATATTACACACACACAAAGAATCTCAATGTGTGCTGCTGTCATGTAGCTCCTGCATTCTAAACTTGATCCCAAATCAACAGCACTGCCTCCCTACCTGAACCTGAGCAACACAGACTGCAGAGATTGAAAAACAAGCTTGCTTCACATAAATTCCCATGTTTCTCAGACTGTGGTACTGCAAAGGGCAGTGAGTGTATCCTCACCACACTGCCCTCCAGGCAGCCACTGCCTTACGCCAAATCTTCTTGCATCACTGACAACACCTGCTTCTGTGCAAAAATCTTTCCATTGGAAATATGCAGTGGGTCAGGTTGTAAAAATTGTGTTCTGCAAAGCTACAGTAAATGGCCCACAAGCAAAAGGTTCTAAATCCTAGAACAATGGACTGTATACATATTTTTGCTGCTGGTTGAAGATGAGGGTAATTCATTTCTAGTCTTTAGTAATTACAATCAATATCTGTGCCTCACCTGCAAAGCTTCCAAAAATCGAAAGGAACCCAGGCGCCGTCCTCTTGGGACCAGACAAAATGTGGAGTTGTACAGCATCTCTCTGTAGTCGTACCTGCCAAAGGACAAGGAGGCGGAAATTAAACATTAACAGAAAATTAAATAGACTCCAGCCCTTGTTAGTAATTGAGGTCTATGTGATTATGCCAAGTAGTACTGCAAATATCTGAATTTAACCAGATCATATCCAAAACAATCTGTAAAAAGCATAGAGTATCCTGGCCCCATTTGTTTCACCGCGGCCTTGATCTTTAAACCCGCTGCCCTCTAACCTGCATCTCTAGTTCCCTCCTTGTTCCCTTTGTCCAATCTTGGCCTCAGTCACCACATGCTTGGATTATTGAGCTGCTTGGAATTCCTTGTGTCAATATTACGTGTGCAAAACCCGGCATTTGGTCCTTGTGTGGCCATGCATTTCAATATGGCAGTCTTTGAAATGTTAATATGTCACTCTTTTTATTTTTTATTTGTAAAATGGAACCTATTTAAAATATGTTGACCACAGCATCAGACTCCAAACAGGAATGAAGTATTCATGTAATAGGCTTTTTATTTGTCTAGTCATTCTTTTATTGTGTAGAAATTTATCTATACAATATATATACACATATAAAACACTAATGCGTCATTTGATCAACCTCAACACTTTGACCAATATAAATAGGAATAGTCCATTTACAATTGACCTCCATGTCATGGAAAAATAATCTCCAAGCATGCTATCTCTAAGCTCTAGAGCATGCAATAGTATATATCTTCACAGACAAAATGTGTAATTAAAATAGTATATAATATGCATCAGGATTATTGCTATTGGAGACAACAGTTAAGGATGAAAAGCAATAAAAAGCACAAAGGCTACTGTTAAGCCTAATGCCATCCAAGTAAAACACTCACAGAGAACGCCATTATGGAAACAGTAAGCAGTGTTGGTAGGCATCAGCCGCTCTCAAAAAATATCAGTGCTCGATGATGAAACCTCATCTGTTTCATCAGCCTGACCGCATCATGAATATATATGTCTATCTTTAATTCATCATGACAACCAGATAATCTGTAATCACAGCACTCCAGCCATTTTGAAAGTCTTTAAAAATGAGAAGTATGGTCCATATCTGGGTCTAGCTGGGTGTGAATGTACCATCCATCACAGTTTCTGTCAGTGCAAACAGAGAAAAGACCAGATGTTCCTCTGCTGCATACCTCCAGTCTTCCTCTCCCTCCATATGGCTGCTGCCTGTGGGGAGGAGCAGCTTCACAGTATGTATGCTACTGCAAGTCAGAGATGGGAAGGATGGGAAACACACAAATAGCTATGAAGTAGATTGCTTTTATTTATTCTTGTTCAGCCCTTCTCTAATTTGAAGTTCACTTTACTTGACAGGTTTAGTAAAAATAATGAGCAATTAATTACTGTTACTATAATGTTCACGATTTAGAGCATGAACAGTTACGCAGCATTGAGTAGAGTTAATGATGACTTTATGTTAATGAACCATTTTTCACAGAAAGTGTGGCAAAGCTTATTATATTTTCACACTCTACAATGAACTTGTGTATTTTTAATTTTTAAATAGATAGAATAAACTGTGCTAGTTTGCCTGGTAAACAAGGCAATAATAGTAAAGACAACAGCATCCAACTATAAACCTAAGTTTCTATAGTTGTGTGCATTGTTTCACACATTGGGGATTATATTCATTTTATTTTGTCACACACACAGTAGAACCTCTACGATTATGTTAAACGGCAACAAAATGTCAACCTTCGAAAAAGTACATGCAGTGATTTTGGTAACTCAGCAGCTTTGAAAAACACAACATGGCTTCAGACCTTGAAGTTGATAGTTGTGGTTTACTGCAAGCTGCAAACCGATTCTCACAGATGCCATCAAAGAGGAAGATTGTGTGAGAATATCAATACAAGCAACTCTCTTCCACCTACATACACTGCAAACTGAACTGAGTAAAACCTAGAAGAAATCTGGTGTAGCAGTTCAACACATGAATAATTTAAGTGCCTCGCCCGGCTTCATAGCTCTATAATCTAAGCCTATTAAAAACCAATGAGTGAAAAGTATATGTCTTAATAATTCAAGTCATTAATTGATGCGTATCTTTTCCTTCTATTCTATTAATATTGCAAAACGCCACAATATGATTCACAGAACAAGAGAAATAACAGATTTGTGCTGGGTCAAAAAAAAAAGATCAACCAGTCTCCTAGCAACAAGAACGGATGGCGTGAAAAAGAAATGCATGTCTCCCTCTGTCAGCAGGCTGAACAGAAAAGTGTTTGTTTCACGGAAGACGCACAAAAAGAGACCACACACATTTACTAGACAACAGCTCGCAGACGCACAATCACAGGAAGCTTTAGTTCAGAGGCAAATGGCAAATGTCGAAATGATCTGCTGCTCTGTCTGCCTGTACAACACACAACATCTGCCTCACCGCACACATCAGAGAAACCAAGAGGAATTTGTATGATTCTTGATTAAATAATGTGTAGCTTTGTCATGTTTTAATTTACAGCCCTCACCCACAGTGATCAAAAGACACAGCACCATCAAATACTCATTTATTGTAATTAAGGCTACATGACAATTCATTCAATTGCTTTTCTTCCCCTACAGTAGATTGGAGTTCTTATTTTCAATGTGTTAAGTGGTAAGATTTCATTACATTTTTTTATATTTTCATTTGAATGGACGAATAGCTTGTGTGTATTTAGTAGTATCAAAGAATGAATGAAATATGTAATTTTCCAATGCGTTTTCAGAAATAAATAAATAAATGAACACAGATTGCATTGATTTACACAAGGTTATAACTTAGTAATTAACAGCATTCATAACTAGTACTTAACTAATGCTTAATAAAGTAAGTTAGTGTGACCCATTTTTTCAAGTTTGAATACTGGGGAATGGATTGCTATTGAGGTCTACCTGTAGATGTTTTTAAGCTGCTTTAGCAAACAAACAACCCAAATACAAATATAATGAAAATAAAATGTCATATTTTGTAATTATTCAGAGGTAATTCTCATATACTGGGCACATTCCCAGAGGAATGCACTTGGATGGCGATTAGTTCTATTCACTGTTTTTACACAATAAATGCATTTGGTATGAACCAGTAAATTGCCCCAGCCCTACTATTAAATTTCAGCTGTCCCAGGAATTTCTACCTACTGGCTAATCATCACATCCAATAAAAAACATTGGTGACATCTTCTGTAGCTATCATTGCATCTGGGAGTATCCTCGGTATCAAAGAACTCCCAGAGATAAACTTCAAAGCGTTGAAATGATGGCAGCTCCAGCACAATGCCACTCTCCCAGTCGTCTCTTATTCCATTCTGACTTCAAATGATATTTTCTGCTTCCTCTTTTCTGTGGCACTTGAGCCGAGTTGATGGGCAGTCGGCAGTTGCCAAGACTATGAGTTCAAGCCAGAGGAATTTCAGTGTGAAAGGGGAGTGAAAGTGAGTGTCATCAGATGGAGAGAAAAGCGGAAAAAAAGAAGAAAAAACATCCGTTGACAACTGCACACACAGTATCCCAGCCCCACACTGCCACAGCCACCCAAGAATGTCACACACAATACAAACGCACACAAAGACGGTCACACGCTGATCTCAACACACAACTGCCTTCAGCGTTTCAATGCACTGCCAAATGACTGAGATTTTCCCCTTAAATCACGGCACAAAGATGAATTGGTGCGTGCTGTAAATTATTTAGCATGAATGTTATCAAAAACAGAAAGTAATCAAACAGGGCTGCTAAAGTGAGGTTAAAAACACCATTTAGCCTCATAAAATGTGGTAGTGGGATTTATTGGAATGTCGTACTGGAAATTTTATGTGATTATGCCATTTTCAAATCGGCAAATTTGCCTTTGTGGTCTACATCTGCACCTCCGCCAGACAGCCAGAGCTAATATTTACCATTGTAGAACTAGCATTTCCATGACATTCAAAAGTTCATCTTAATACGCATACGGTATGTAAAGTGTGTGTTTACACTTTCCATTAATATGTATATTGAGTGAAGAGTTTGGAGCTCTGAACTTACCCTCAGTAAATAAATGCATACATTTCCATTTGTAAAGCTACAACCAAAAGACAGACAGCAACACACTGTCTTTGTTTAGTCTGCTTGGTAATACTCCACAAACCATAGAACATGCTGGAGCCTTATATAGATCTGCTGATGGGTGGTGTATGGGTCCCTACTTCTTTGTTAGGCTAAAGTATATTACCATACAAATAACTAAATGTATATTATAAATAGTGCTTTTCTTGTCAATGGTAAGAGATTCAAGATTCCAAGTGTTTATTGTCATATGCACAGTGGGAAATATGTTTCTCTGCACTGCCTAGAGGACACAGACCTCTACATACAAGCCCAAACATATTTAGGATAGGAACGTTTAGGATTATGCATAGAATATCAGGCGTAACATTATAACCACCTGCCTAATATGCAGCATAATACAACAAACCTTCTATCAGAACCAGAATTACCTTCTTCAGCATGTTGAGCTATGTACCAGCTTGTGTACTGTATCGGACCACCTGTGATCGGTTCAACCCTGTTCATTCAATGGACAACTGCAGACCCAGACAATCACAGGTCAATGCATGATACAGTATATCCTATTATCAGTACCATGATGAGGATGTGTTATTCAGTTCATTTGTGAGTGATAATATACTGTATTTATACCAGATAAGTATTTCTGATACAAATTAAATTCTGTAGTATTTAGCATCACTTCCAGATTCAAATTTCTTGCAGGGCAATAGCTAAAAGCAGGCAGTTAATGGGGGTTTAAGAAACACTACAAATAGATTCTAACTTAGTGGAGCTAAGATGATGAGAGAACCAACATCGCTTTTTGAAAAAACAAAGCCTTCACACTTCCTCTCCTGCAGGCACCTCCAGGTCTCGCTCATACTCCGAGTTAATGAGTTCAAAGACAGCAGTATGAAACATTTACACATGCACAGAAGGGGGCTCCTGCTCTTCCACATTTCATGATGACCCCAGGTCAATTCACCTAATTACTATACTTTGAATCACACAATCTTTTTATTTAGTACATTCCTTTTCTCTATCCTTGCTATTGAGTTTTCAATTTAAGTGACTTCTTTACGCCTAGAATATAAGTTGTCAAGTTTTTAATGAGCTATCTATCACCCTGATGAGGTGGAGAAGGAGAAGACGCTTTGAAGTGGTCTCCTGATGCCATACACCAAACAAGGGAGTATTGGCGATAATGAAATGACTGTTAATATGTTATTAGCACTGACTGATACTAAAGTACAAAAACGTCAAATAAGCGTTAAAGTTAGTTTCTTACTAAGCGTTTCCTCTTCTTTTTCTTTTTTTTTACAAAAGGTGGAAGTTGAGCAGATTAATCTCAGGATCCCAGAGCTTGGAGGAATGCTGTCAGGATGACTTTGCGGCTACAGTAGCTCCTCACACGGAGAGATAAGAACAGGTCGGGAATGTCTGTGTTTGCGGGCCAAGCCAGAATGGATAGAGAAGGAGATAGAAGTATGTAGAGAGCACATGCAGGGATTGAATGACAAAAGGTTGGGGTCGGAGTCAAGAGGTTGATGGATGGAGAGGGCAATTGTGCAGGAAAAGAGAACAAAACACAAGCAAGTGAGATTGAAACTGGTAACAGAGGACATGGAAATGTAATCAGAACAGAGCCAAATAAAGTGAATAGCCTGTGTATGCCCGTGTGAAAGCAGCAGCATGTGGGGAGCCTTTCTAAATGTCAATGTGTTTTTCAGAAGAGTGAAAAAAGCCTGTCAGCACACAGACAGCCACTACCCTTTAATGGCAAAGCAAGCATAGCAATAGCCCTGACAGCGAGAGAAGAGGGCTTTGTAACATCTCCCTCAGTCTGGACTATAGGATGTTATCGGCCCAGTTTTCCTATCAATGCACCATCAAATAGACTTGGGGGCTGTCGCTAAACTGATCCAATATCCATCATGCCAGGAGTGGGATTTAGATAAAGCTGCACTGCTGAGGCCAGGGATCTGCCTGGGCCGAGAAAACTGTTATGGGGCATTTTGTGTTTTTGTGCGATTTGAGACTATTTTTTAGAGGGATAATGTGACAGCTGAACAGGCCATGTGATTCAGTATTAGACCAGTTTTGGTCATATCAAGGGATGGGTTATGTATGCACTTCAGGAGAGAAGGCGAGTGTATGAGTTGTTATTGTGTAAAAAAGGGTAGAAAAGGTTCCACTAGAGTAGTGTTAGTGTGTTTACATCTCAGTGGCCTTTTGTACTTTTGGAGCCTACTGTGAGTGTGGTGCATGCATGTGTCCATTTTGAGCAAGGACACTGTAGGGGGACTTGGATTGTTATAAGTCATGAGCAAATGTCATATATGCCTAAAAAGCCAATTCTGGTTTTAGCTTGTAGCAAAGTGACCACAAGAATTAACATTTTAAGCAACAGAATATATTTTGCCATATACAGACACACACGGTGTAGTTTTATTTGTTAGCTACTTTATAGTCTGTCCTTACTTATCTTACTAGCCGCTCATAGTGAGACAGATTTACATATTGACAGAGGATGTGAATGAGACTAGGGGTTGGGGCAGTAAATGTCATGTTAAGCGTTGCTCTTCCACTAATTATTTTCGGATCCAGATAGTACAGTAAGAAATACGTACAACTGATCTGGTTTCGTTATAAGTAGAGCATACATTTACATTTGAGAAAACTTCATCTGGCTTTGACGACTCACTCTTATTTACTCTGGGAAAAGAATGACATACAAGTGTGTGAGCCAGTGAGAAGGAAATGAGATGAGCGCCTTCATTCCGCAGTCGAGAGTAAATTAGTGTCTCGCCAAGTTGAGCCGCCAAAAAAACACCAAGAGTAAACACGGTTCTCTTAGCTCTCAAGAGGCACAAGATGATTACCTCACAATTACAGGACCACAGAGGAGAGAGAAGCCCCATCGCCTCAGTGACAGAAAGAGAGATTATAGGGTGGTGGCGGGACTAATGATGATGGGGGAAAGGAAAAACACTGCAGTTCATCTCAGAGGAAACAGTAAATTGCAGCAACTTAGAAGAAATTTGTGGCACTTGGCAATCCTTGTAAAAATGACGGATGAGGAAGGAATGCCTTTTTTGTTGCGCGTCAGGCCGAAGGAGTTGTTAACATTTTCCGTTCAGTCAGAGGAGCATAGAGACGTCAACATCTTGAAAAGCATTCAAAAGGTCCCAGACTGGAGGAGGTGACTTTATGGTGTGTGTTACTGGAAATCCTAGATTATATACTCGCATATATATTCACTTTATTGGGTACATCTATTCAACTGCTCATCAATACAGTCTGGAGACATGTTAAAAATCTGCTGAAGTTCAAACCGAGCATGAAAAGGTGTATTTCTAGGATTTACAAAGAATGGCTCCTGCAAGTGAAACTATCCAGTGACCAAAATTTCTGTGGTTAAAAATAAAAACGTGAGGAAGAAGGATAATGAAAGGCAACAAAATTAAATTTTTGTCTCACGGTTATTGTGGCTGCGATTGACGATATCATCATGATAATTAGGCCAATTGACAAATGGGTATGAAAAAGGTCCTACAACCCTTACTTTACAAAAGGATATGTTTTGTTGTAGGCCAAATATATTATGGGTTATAGGTCAATTTTTCCCATGGGTCTAATTCATTGTGCATGTTTTCATCGCAATGAACAATAAAATTGTCTATTGTCCCATCTCTACTTGTTACTAAGGTCTTCAACAGAAGTTGGCATTGACATCAGTAAAATTGTTAAATAGACATTAGAACATTTCTATCAGGGTGAAACAAAACAGAGCCGCAAAATATCTTTGCCCTACAGCTCGTGACCTTTAGAATAGCAAATCATTCCTTATAAATAATTGCATTGTTGAATGAAAAAAATGCACATTGATCTAATTGCAGAAAGTGGCGAAGGTCAAGCAGGAGTCAGGGCTTGTCACGACACTATTTAAAATCAAGCAGCAAGCCTTTAATAGCCATTTGGTCTTGATGAGCTGAATTCTTGTGTATGGGCCAGAACAAAGCTTTATCATCTGTTAATGAATTCCTCAGCCAGCAGTGGTTACCGCTGCGGGCAGGTAATTAGTTTGAACAGCAGGAAAGATCAAAGACTACACTTCCTGCCTTGCCCTCTGGATGTGACCTCACAAGGGGAAGTCGCAGATTCACATGAGAAAAAAATTACATGAGTTAGTCATTTCAGCTTGAATCAAAGCAATGGAAAAATGCTTCTCTATAAAAAAGTTTTGTTCTGATTAAACTTAGGGCTGGGTGATATAACCAAAAATAGTTTTTTGTGTTGTGTCTTTTTCAGTGCTTTCAGCTGCGACACATTTATTCAGCTTTCAATGCTGATGTGACCATGTTGTAAAAATAAGAATTTATTAGCTGCAGTCAACGTGAAAACTCTTTATTTTGTTTTCTTAGCAAACCAACAATCTTAATATAAAATAGCCAAAATTTCAAAGAGGTACAGGCGTTTTCAAGGGCTGTACTGAAGCAAAAATAACAAAAAGGGACATATAAAAAGTGGAAGTTGCATTTGAAAAGGGAACAAAATGTTAAAATACTCAGCACTGATTAAATGTAAGCCCACAGTTTTAAAATGACAATTTCTTCATATCATATACACAAAACCGTCACAAGTTTGCTTCACAGTGCTGGTTAGAGCCCTTATCTGACAAAGTGGAGTCCAAAGAGGACAGGGCGCGATAGCATATCAGCCTGTGTGAATGTATGCCAGTTTTATCTGATGATCCAAGCCAAGCCTCGCAACATGGTGGCTGGTAATATTTCAAAGCTGCCAGAAGTGGAACATTAACAAAGCACGGCATAGTCCTTCAAAGGCAAAACAAGGGCAATCATTCCCAGATCTCTCAAAATTTAAATTTAAAAATCACTCATGTATCTGTCAGAAAAAATACTTAAACTATAAAATACAGTGACACAAGAAAGACTTGACGTATGTGGCTTGGCAGGTTGTGTCTCTGCATGGCCCAAAAGGATTAAAAATGACAGGATTTGGCTGGCCCAGGTTTTAGAGTGCTGCTTAGTCCTGCATGTTGTAGCTCTCAACATATTTTATGGTACATGAAAAATAATAATTCAAAAAGCCTCCTCCTGCCAAGTAAGTAACTGTGAGCCTTTGGGGACAAGTAAGATGCGTCACTTTACAAACCTTGTACCAGACGCTTCCAAAAATATAGCATAGATGAGAAAAACATGCAGTCCTCCCCATCCAAGAAATGCAAAAAGTACAGTGTTTTTTTTTTTAACCATACAACCAAAGAACTCTTGGCTGCATTCAAAGCAAATATATTCTGAAAATGTGTGACTATTTTTTTGGTATCATAATGGAAAGGATGTTTATTCTGTTAGATGCCCTTCTGGACCCAGTTGTCATCGATGCCACAATCAATCAATCAGCATGGTTACAATGTCAGCCGCTTTGTCTAAATAACTAAATGCATTGATTTGCTGCTACGTGACTGGCCAAAAATCTGTTACTTTGCAGTTGAGAAGGTGAGCTTATTAAAGTGGTCAGCCATGGCCACCAAACAATATATCTTATTTGGAATGTCCAGTCGGTCGTCACTCATCTAATACAGTTTACTGCTTTTTCTTGCCTCTCTCTGCACCTCACCATTTCCAGCACAACTTTATCACATCTGTCAGAAAAGCAGAGAAGATGTGATATGTGCTTCCTCTCGATGACAGAAGAGCCCTAACAGAAACGGCCCACACTTGGGAACGCCGGGGACATTATTCCAGCAGCATTCCTGGTGGGATACATCACCTGCTCTGACTGCTGCCAAGGACAAGACACATACATCATAGCTTTGAGTCAGGTACCTCAGGTACCAATGCCACCACAATAGGGCTGGGTATTGTTAGGACCCTCACATTTCGATTTTCAATTCTTGAGGGTGCAATGCAATTCAATATTGATGTAAATGCTTCGATATTGTTTCAATTAATTCGTAAATACACAAATAATTACAGGAGCACTGTAGCCCCAACTGATTTTTAGAAGCACAGACAGAAAATTTAAGGGCACATGTCACATCAATCTCCATCATAATTGGACCATTTCAATCCCCCTATTGTGTTTGATTTAAATATCTCAACTAAATAGATGCCATTTCCCTATAAAGTAAGCACCAAAACAGAGCAAAAAGACACTCACAACAAATGCTGAATCTAAAATGGTGACCTGTCAGAGCAGAGGGATATAATTCTTTACTGTATTTATTTAGTTTTAGAGATCAATGGCAGCAATGCTGTTTTCCCAAAGCATTAGTAGTCTAAAGTTGTGTGATCATATCACGACTTTGCATTGGGCTGTACTTTCACAGACCTGGCAACAATGCACTGTGTGTAGCATTCAGGTTAGCTTATTTTGCTATGCTGACAGCTCTGACACTGATGCAGATTTGCAGAGAATACTCTACCGTTGAGCTTAAAGTCAGGTCTAAACCTGCGCATATCTAATGTACACTTTTAGCACAATGTAATTTGCCTAATTAATTCAGATGGGGAAGTGAGAATTGCCCTTCAAAGAGTCCAGACCCTCTGATTGTTTCACTGTCACAAACAAACGACAGGGATGTTTGAAACTCAAACTCAAGTAGACGAGAGCTGCTGTTGTACATGGTCTGTGCTGAAGTGGGGCTGAATCGATTAATAGGATTTTCTGAATTGATATTGAATTGAGAATAAAGTAATTGATTAATCCATATTTTTACCCACCCCTACCTCACAATGTAGCCTTCAGACAGTCAGCGAGGCACTATATAATAGGGAAAAATCAACAAATGTTAAATAAATGAAGAATGTAGAAATTATAGATTTTTAAAAAGTCTGACCTTTGTCCTTACTAAAAGACTTGCCAGTAAAGAAATATACAAGAATGGATTAATTGATTGAGAGCAGAGTAAGTAGGTCTATTCTGGGAAACAGTGCCTTGAACAGTTGAAGAAGTAAAGCAACAACTGTGTAGCGGAGGTATGATGAGGCACTGACCTTCTCTTGAGCTGAAAATGCTCAATCTACGTAGGATGGTGGAAGAATGGAAAGCTGCTACAGGAGTGTTGCTAACAGTCGCACTAATTGGGCTTCACGTTCTGGCTACCACCAGTGTGAGCTAATGTAGTGACGTGGGTGTGGCCAGAAGTAGGAGAGAGGGCCTTACAAGAACATACAATGAGTCAGCGCTTCTTCAATAGAGAAATATGATATACTAGGGGTGGCCAACATTCATTCAAAAAGCTTGAAAAAGGCACAATGCAGCATTTTAATGATTAATTAACTTATAAAAGGTCAACTTATATTTTTACAATACTAAGGCTAATGACTAAGTTGTATCAATGTAAAATGATCTCCTTCAGAACCCACATACATTGGCAGCTATTGATTACAGTGTTTTCTCCAGAGCAGGTGGTTAATGTGATTATATTTCGCAGGTTATCAGCTCTACTCAAGGTGTCTCAACCTAATTGTTGTATGGCTCTGCAGCCAACATCCCATTTAAATAAATTACAGCATTAACCAGCACTATCACTTATCCAGACACACTCTCTAGTGTGCCGTGTTGTGCAGATGAACAAGAGGAGAATCTGAATGCCAGTAAGGCTCACTGCTGTATGAGCTCCCATATATCACTTACCATAATCTTTCTAATCCCCTCACAATAGCATAGAACAGTTTAGCACTTCGCCCTGACTGTGCGCTTAATTTTACTAAAAGATATAGCTGATTTAAAGTCAATACATTTGATCAAAATACAAAAATAGAGACAGATTACTGCAGCATACTAATACATCCTGCTGTATTTGTCTTGCAGGAACGGTTCCCTGTAGAAAGGTTGTTCTCCAGCCCAGCATATAAAGGAGGCCATCCCATTGTGTTGATAGGAGCTTATTGTGCTAGCAACTGCTCAACTTGTTTATAGCTTTAGAGACAAAGGTGCACACAAACAGGTTACACAGGATTGAAATTAAAAAAAAAAATATGACTAGGCCAAAACAAAGTGAAAATGCTAACGTAAGGAGGTAAACTGCATAAACAACATGAAGTGCTTTGTGGTCGTGTAAATGTCAAATCTAGGTTTGTTTCGACGATGAGCAAACACATAATCAGTGGTTCTGTGGTTAACCCACTGCATCATTCAGCTCCCTGCAGCTTGGCCTGTGGTAACTGAGAAGAGGCAGAGGAGAGTACAGCAAAGAGGTGGGCCATTAGAGAGGAAGTCAATACAATGTTGTTCTATATTGAGTATAATAAGCACGGCAAACCTAATAATGAACTAAAGGTCAAGTTACGCTGAGCAATTATTACAAAGTGGCTGGTAAAGTGCAGTGCTAGGTTTTGCCAATTTTTATTATACTTCCTGTGTGTTGATTTGTACATGCATCCAACCAACATATATAACAATAATATAGACCATACACCATTTTTTCTCCAACTTTTCTGTAATCTTTTTACACATGCAAGTAGAAGAAGTGGTAGGGTATTGAGCCCCTTCATGATCCCAGCAACAGATACAGTAGCCAACAGTGTGAAAGTGAAAATGACACTTATAGTATGTACAAGAACTCAGATCGAGCATCCTCCCCCAAACGATTAACTTTATTCCCAAGCTCTGAAGCCTGCATCAAGTTGGCTCACAGCCCTTTGCCAGGGGCTTTGGCCAATACTGAGGATTAAAAACCCTGCAAGTCTATAAATACACCTCGCAGACCAACATGAATGCCCAGTTGGCCACTGCACTCATCTCATGCTGCATGCATCCCTCCCTCCCTCCCTCCCACCCACACAATTCATTTTCCACAAAACTTCAACCTTTTTTTCTCGTTCTCACCATCGCCGTATGTGTCTTTCCTATTCTAGGTCCTACCCCTCCACACAAGTCACTCTCTCCCTCTTGTACTCTCTCGCTTGGCAGGGCCTCTTAATTGGAAACAAGCTGTGAGAGGGCTTTCAGTTTGAGGTTAAAATTGCATCTGACCTGCCTCCTGCTGTAGCTTTTCTCCACTCTTTTGGCAGCACTGCATGCTTGCACGCAGTGGATGAGAGCTGACGTGTGAGAGAGCAAGCCCAATGCAGACACCGTTCACGGTGGCTAGAGTTAGCACAAACTTGACAGGTAAACCAGCAAATATAACATAAATATGCAACTTAGCCTTTAAAGTTTCCACTTAAAACACAAACTGTACAATATATAACTGTATGTATTGCTCTTCTATATAAACTTTCATGTGTGGTATATCAAGTAAAAATGGGATGCAGAAGACTATTGTCTTGAGGCTCAAACCTAATTAAAGTCACCACTTACCGAAGTTAAATGAGCCACAGCAAAATTAATTCTTGGGTATTAGGCCAATTCAAAGGCTTATTTGTTTGTTTACTTTTCATAAAGGGCAGCTTAAAGACTAAAGTCCTTGATATAGTTAAATGACTATAGTAAAACCATACTGTCCAGTGTCCAGTTGTCCCCTTACACAAACTGCATAGATTCTTTTAAGTGTATTACACTGATACCAGGCCATCATCTAGACAAAAAGCTAAACTATTACACAGAGATGACATGGCCATTACATGGTAATTATGATGAGCGGCTGCATTCAGTCTGTCACAACTTCCTTGTTGTCAGTGGAAGAGGATAAGAGGGATTTGTTGCACAAAGGGCCATAGCCATGGCACATAAACGATTACTTCCATCCAGTTAGACCATAGACTGCACTGTCTGACCCAGTGGTGTATGAGCTTTTACAGCATTTATAAAGTCCCACACAAGATTTATTAAACATTTGATCTCTGCATTTTAAAATGTACATGTGTTGAGATACAATATAACACACTTAACAAACGGGCCGATGCCATAACCCAAATCTAAATCCATCTGCTGCACAAACTGGGGCTAAAATCACAGATGGGCTTAAAGAGAATGTTTTTTATAAAATGAACATGTTACAAGCAGCTTATTCAAACGCATGCCTTGTTTACAGCACTGGACAAGTCAGACTTTTCATTTGGGAAGTCAAAGCCTGAACCAAAAGCAAATATTGATCTCCTTGGCGACTGGATCTCTTGATTCAGTCCCACCCACTTCTCTGGCTTCAGGTCTCACTTTACTGTACAGCCATGGGCCGCCGGGTACCAGGCCAGGAAAACACAGCTGGTCTGGGTACAATTAGCTCATGGAAGTTATTCAACTTTAGGGACTTACAAACCAGTTCTGACAAATTAATAGAATTTCGATTTTTACAGAAAGTAAAAGCTGAGATACATTGCAAAGCTGCACCATTCTATTTCAGCCAAATCAAACTGAGAAATGCATAAAACATCCAAGAACCAACCAACCACAAATAGACAGATTGTAATGATGATAGTTGAGTCTGCATTAGGCATCAAGAGGTTTGGAAATCACAGTCTAACCCTTAATGTGTTTAGCAGAAATAGAAAAATACTTTATCACTTCATTATTGTGTGTTCATTCCACCATACCTTTATGACATTGGACCTTTGTGTGTGTCTGCACCCATAAGGTACATTGTCGAGCCTTTTACAGCTCTCTCCCCACATGAAAAAGCATAGGATCCGTTTGTTA
Organism: Philypnodon macrostomus; assembly: GCA_036025475.1. Lineage (NCBI taxonomy): Eukaryota > Metazoa > Chordata > Actinopteri > Gobiiformes > Eleotridae > Philypnodon > Philypnodon macrostomus. The sequence goes on along the minus strand of JAVQKC010023347.1, from coordinate 5,659 downwards.
TTCAATCGGAAATCACTGGTATGTGTGGATCAAGTCAAAGCCAGTCGGGAAAAAAAACTTTTGCTTGCTTGAGTTTTGCTATGCCGCTAAGCTGGTAAGGGCAATAGATACCCAAAAGCTTGCTTCCACAACACTACTTAATGACAGGAGGATTAACTTTTCCTGTGGGTTATGGCTCCGGTGCCACCCATCTTACTGTGTGAAATCAAATCAGACCCTGGCACAGGCTGGCAGCTGATGTGAGCTGGCTACCGGGGATAAAGAAAGCTCAAGTCTTGTGAGAAATAAAGAATGCTACGTGCTGCTGTGCCAACTAATGAAGCTCCGAGCTGATATCTACCTACAAAGACAGGCACAAACATGAGCCCTGTGAGGATTGATGCTAAACTAACATTACAGCACAGACGCTTTTCATCTTTAAATAGAAATATACGGCCATTTTATGCTTACAGAGCCTATATCGACAAAGGCAGCAGCACCATTACACTCCACTATAATAAATGCTTGGCAAAGTGAGGTCAACAAGCAACCTTCAATTTTGGGAAGGGGGGGACAAGAGTTAGGGGTACTATTGGCTCACGCAGTTGGAATTTGTGTGAGAAATAACAGAGCAAACAGGGGACACAGTGGCTTCCCCTTTCTGGCACCACTGCTTTGTCCGTGTTAATCCATCCCAAAGAGCCACAGTCAAGCAGTCACTAGTAACAGCACATGACAGCCTGAATCCTACTGGTCAAAGAACAGGCACAGTCCCCACTTCACTTCTCACATTTCAAAGCTATAAGTATAGGGTAGGAATGGCCACAAATTTAGCTTTCCATTGATGTAAATATCTAGGACTACTTGACACCAACAATGAGATAATATTTCAGCATGCCCGAAAATCTGCTGGTCCTATTTCTGAATTACTAGTGGCCCTGAAAGCACAATTTACATCAAGTGTCAAGAGGAATTATGACAGCGCAAGAAATGGACTACAAGAGAGATTTGTGCTGCTCACTTGAACTGTGAATGAACCATAATGACTATTGTGGCTCTATTGTTCAAGTCTATCTACTTAACAAGGCCTTCTCTTGATGTATGTTTTATATTTGATGCAGTGGACATTTTTACATTTAATCCGCCTTTCTCCACAAACACACTTCAGTGCACTTTGAAACCATTTTGCAAGATGAAAAGGAATACGAACCGAAAAGCACTCGCTGGTCTCTTGCAAGCTCGGCTACATTTAGAAATGCTCTTATCTCACAGTCCCATCCCTGTGAAGCTAAAAATCAACAAACACCACCACCGACTTCAAAGATATAGGGATGTCTACTAAACTGAAATAGCTGCTCCATTTTATCAGCAAAAAACTACATTAATGGCTTAGAAAGAGATCGCCCTTATGTCTATAAATATACATAGGATTTATGGAGATGGTGGCGTGCATAGCTGCAAGTTTGACATTAAGATGCATTCTTCTGTTTCACTACTTGTATCCATTCGGGGAGGTGGGTGGCTGGAGTCAGCAACTATGAGCCTGAGGCAGGGTGTACCCCGGACAACGGTCAGTAAATTGCTGACCTGACAGAGAGACATGTAGAGACAGACAACCATTGCTTCTCACATTCTTTCACTAGGGAAAAATTCAATTCACCAATTCCCTTAAGACATTCTAACATGACATGAAACAGAAGTAACAGACGTGCAGACTCCCCCTCTCTTGAGTAATATGTGTGTGATGCAACACATACTTGAAAATTAACACCAGTAGCCCTTATATCAAGTTGATCACAAAGCCATAGATGCAAAGAGTGCGGTTTTGAGAAGTACTTACTTGTCATATTCTGCGTTGTCTTTATCACAGCGGGCATCTTTGTGTTTCTGCCAGTCCTTTCCGTGTTTACAGGTAGTGAGCAGCACCACATCCTCCGAGTTATGAACGTGATACAGAGCGTTCCTAGTGTCTGAACCTATTCCAGTTAAATACCTCTTGCCCTTAAATACAAGCATGTACTTCCTAAATGGTGGGATAGTGTTGTGTTTGAGATAGCCCCTCTCTCCACCGGTCCTTGGATGGTCTTTGGAGAAAAGCGGGATAGAAACATCAAAGTTAGGCCTAAAGTTCTCAGTGCTGATGCTGGCTTTGGCCAACATGGCGTAGCCTATGTCAAAACCTAGGTCCTCTGTGTAGTCTGGCCACGTGCCTGAGTATAGGTTAAAAATAATGTGGTTCCTGCCTTCATTCCACAAAGGAAGGCTCTGGACCTTTGCTCGCAGGTTGTGGATATACTGCGGTGAGAGCTGGTCCCTGTCCAAAGTGTCCAAACTTAAGACGAAAAGACAAGCTTGTCCCGGGTCAGCTGTATAAAACCGGGAACCTTCAATGGATGATAAAATATTCTGATAACTTTCTGACATTTTCTCTCCTTTTTGCACGGGGTAGACGTACACCTTAAAGCCATTTCTCTCACATAAAGAGTAGTTAAAACAGGAGTCCATTCTGCAGCGTTTTTCCGTGTAAACGCCCGTGTTTGCCTCCCTTTTCTGTCTCGGAGATATGTGTCCATTGTAGTCGTCGCTGCGCTCCGGTTGCCAAGAGCTAAAAGTCTGGAGCGACCCCAGGAAGCTACGCCAGCCAGGGTGAGAGCCCGAGAGGCCGCGGTCATCACGCCGGCTGTGACCCCGCCTGGACAACACTGGAAGTTGGATACCTCCAAAGCAAAACAGCAGGATGAGACACGTACCGGCCGAGAACAGAATTAGGTAGCGTTTTTTGGCCTGCATGTGTCCAGCAATCCGAGCGCAGATGTAAGGCGATAAATCCGAGGTGTCTCCGAGTTTTTTCAGCTCCTACTATTGTGAGATCTCTCCGCCATCTTCCCCCGGGCTGCAAGAGCTGTGAGTTCACGTCTCCCACCTTCTGCTTTAGAAACCTTTCACAAGTCCGGGAACTGAGCCAGCGCATGTGGGCGACTTTTAATGTTCATCCACCTCGTCTCCTCGTCAATAGTTATATAGACTGAACTTGAAATGCTACTGCTGCGTGGGTTTTAAGGTAGGCTACTCAAATCTGGGTATCCAACTCCTCCCTTAACTTCTCAGTTGCCCTGCCCTTAACATTTGACTCGCTTGACCCTTTTAAGTATCCACTAACATACAATGAAACTAGTCCAAACTTGATAAAGCAGCAGACTTGTTGCCTGGATAGTGTACTATTGTCCTAATTGGAAACTAGCTCCCAAGCGGGCACCGGTTTACAGATTTAGCCATTTTACGAACGTCACGGTAAAATTAAACGCGGTATTTTACATTTAAAACGAATTAACTGCGAAATGGTTTCGCAGATTTAGCTGGCTAGCGGGCTAACTACCTGGCTAGTCTCGGAAAACTGTGTTAGCTTGTTAGCAAAGCGGCGAGGCATCAAAGTAGCTTTCACGCTGCCCAGAAGAGAACACGGCGAGTTGATTTGATCGTTTCCTCCTCCGGTAAACTTGTCCTTTCATAAATACTCAACTTTGGCTCGATCTGTCAAAAGACAAACAACCGGCATAGTCCTCCGGGAGCAGCTTGGGCCGTGGTAAGTGCTGGAGCGGTGCCTCACTCAAAAACAGGAGGTGCTGTGTGGACAAGACTGAAGGCGAGCTCAGCGTGCGTCAGTCCAGCACGGCGGAGGATGACGACATCACGTTACAGGGCGTTACTATTGGTTACCGTCACAGTCGAGAGGGGCGGGGTTACCGTATTTGCTCATAAAAAAGGACAAGAGCGCACTGATTTACAGGGATTTGATTTATGGACTTATGGGGCGTTATTTTAATGAGGCACTTTAGGATGAGTGAGAAGACACGTCAATATTTCAAAGAAAGGTTAGCGATAGCCCACCATAAGGGTGTGTGATATCACAATTGTATTAGTCTAGTAGTTTAGCATAATTTCGATTCGGCTACAGCATTGTATTTATTTTTTCTTACACAGAAGCCTACTACGATAACATTTTAACAACAAATTCAATGAAGCTACATTTCATCAGTGTTCGTCATAATATTTGATAGGCTTACCACAATACAATCTTTTATCTCCGTATCGCATACCCTTAAGATACCACAATAGACACAGACACCCAGGGGAGAAACATGCAAACTCCACACAGAAAGGCCCACATGTTCGGTGTGGGAATCGAACACAAACCTTCTTGCTATGCCGCTTCACATTAGGCCCATAGGCTGACTGTGAAACCGGGGGTAGGCCTACTGTATTTAGAACTTTTGTGACTGAACTGTAATGGACTGTAAAACCCTAAATATCCTTTTACTATTATATCTATAATAATATAAAATGGGATTGCTGTGTCAAGTTGGTTTAGTTAAATAATAAAAGCCAAGGGACAGAGTATCCACATTGCTGCACAGACAACTGACAAAAGAATGGTGCCACAGTGCATTGGCGTGATCTTTCCAGGCATCTCTTAAGCCTTGATGTGTTTTCACAGCTGCCAAGGCCTAAAAGACCAAAAGTGATTTTGCAGAAGCGAGTAAAAGAGGAAGCAGGAATGTGAAGCAGCCTTCCTCTGTGGGGCAGCTATCGACACTGCCTCAAAACCCCATGGACCACTGATCAAAGACAGAGAGGACCATGGCCACCTCCCTCTATGGCTTTGTCTTCTCTCATGTCCACAGTCTCTCTACATCCTCTACTGCTCTCTGCCATTTTCACCGCCCAGCCTTGTGCTTTCGGGATGTGCCTCCGTGGATGTTGTTCGCCACTACAGTGATCAAGTGTGCTTTGTTTATGTCACTCCTAGATTCATAGGCTTTTAAGTAACGTCATCCAATTGTCTCATAATGTGTGCCTGCCTTATTTTTACGATCCAAAAATCATTCTTCAAGTGAGCTTATTAAAATGCCAGCAGTCAAACCAGCGTGATGACATAGCAAAGACAAAGTATCTAATATGATACCAATAAAGTGATGAAAAAAGACTCCAGTGAGATTGTTGTATACTTACACACTGGCCACTTTATTAGGTTCGCTTTCTGGTGAGCCAATCAATGAAATTTTACTTACTGTGTGCCACTTCACTGGGTATAAGATCAACCTAATGAAGTGGCCAGGAAGTATATTATCTGCCACTGTGTGAGAATGGAGGATGTTGTCTTTCTTCCTGTTGTTCCATTGTGTTTGCTGAGCTGAGCGCCAGCCAGATTTAGAGCAGTGGGGTGACGGAGCCAGAGCTGCACTCCCACCGTGTGATACATGCAGCCATGCCAATATCTAATTTGGATGCACTCAGGTCAGCAGAGTTTTCAAGCCAGCCAGTCAAGTAACTAAACAGCCAAATGAAGATTTATTATTTCCTTATAGCCTTTCATTCACTGTTTAATTATGTTAATGGATTTAGCAAGTGTTATTTAGGAGTCGCTCTTATACTGGCGTGAATAAATGAGAATTATATATAAGACTCAATGGCCACTTTATTAGGTATCTTCTAGCCCAGTTGCTTGATGTTTACTCATAGATAGGGGCGGCAGTGGTGCAGTGGGGTAGGCGCTCGCCCCTTTGACCAGAGGGTTGGTGGTTCGAGCCCCCGTCCGAGCGCACACTGTCGTTGTGTCCCTGGGCAAGACACTTAACCCACATTGCCTATGAATGAATGTGGTTGTGTGATTGGTGTTCGG
>JAVQKC010023346.1:0-10501 GCA_036025475.1 Philypnodon macrostomus | reverse complement strand
CAGTTCAACCAATTTGAGAATAAAGAGACTCTGAATCATTTCTACTGCGCATTCTTACCGATGCCCCCGGGTGACCGCAACTATAGTAGAACCAGAATATTCGCTCTCCCCATTACACTTATTGCCCCTAAAATACAGTGTCAGGTTTAGCAGGCCCTATGTCAACATGAGCTCTCTGTATTTACGTCCTACCTGAAAATTCTCTTCATGCTCTTGATCTGCCTAATGGTAGCACCAGCATTGCTAAAAATGTGTCCTATGTGACCCATACATCCAGATATTTACATGTGTTTTGGCCATTAGGTCGAACATAACATGGGCTAACTGCAAAACGATGCTACTAGTTGAAGCCCTTTGACAATATATATCAATAACACCACAGACTTGTTTACCTGCAATGAGGTTGCCCATAGTTCCAGTTGGGACATAGAGAGCAGCCTCCATCCCAAACATGTCAGCAGCCATTCTCTGTAACTCTGGAAGAAGAAGCATAGAAGAACCTTATTAAGCTCTTTTAGATACATTTAGGTTATCATTTTACATTTTGCAACATCAAACACAAGCTGTTTTGTTGAGCTCCCACGGGACCAAACCATTTGTCAGTTTTCGGGGGTTTCCAATAAAAAACTCTTTTTACTTCTTCTGGGATATAAACAAAGCCGTGTCACCCTCATGGCTGAACACACATCTTCTCCAATTGGATATGTTGTTGAATGGTGGTGGCAGCAATGATTCTCCGGGTGCATTTGTTGACAGTGCAGGAGCAGGCAGGAACACTTCATGGTTTTCCCCTATTTGTCACTCTAAGTCCGATGGCTTTCAGCTCTTGGAGAGGACTATAGCTCACTCAATCACTCAAACGTGCCCAAATGAAACACAACATTAGAACATGATTAAAAGCTCAGAAAAGTCAATTTTGCCGAATTTAGGACCTTTAAACTGCAACTGTGCTAAACTTAAAGGCAATATATTTTTTATATATTTTTATTATTTACTTGAGTTGACCTTTTTTTAACCAGGAAAGTGTTTTTCTTTTTCCAGGGGAGTCCTGGCACCAGTGGGGAACCTATTGTACATATTTTTAGAGGTAGGGGAAACCTACGCAGATACGAGTAGAAGATGCACACTCCACACAGAAAGGCCCCGACTGCTCGATCCGGGATTCGAACCCAGGACCTTATTGCTGTGAGGCAAGAGTGCTAAAAATATATAGCAGTAATTTAAGTCAATGCCTCCGAGTTGTGTTTGTGCACTGGTGCCATTAACAAAAGAAAGAAAAGTCATCTGTGCATCTGACTAATGCAATTTACTTCAACCAGGAGCCATATGTTGTGGTTTTGTATCCCATACAGTCTACTGCCTCGTACCGTTCACAGTGGGGTCCTCTCCCATCACGTCGTCCCCAACCTCGGACTCGGACATGGCTTTACGCATCTCTGCTCCGGGTCTGGTCACCGTATCGCTGCGGAGGTCCACTACACGGGCCGCAGCGCTCACCCCGGGCTTTGCACCTTTGTAGTAGGCCCTGGTCGAAATGCATCTCGGTAAGCGTGCAACAGCTGCAGCCATGCGGTGTCCATAACCCGGACTGATCTTTGGAGATAGCAGGCCGCGGTGAAGGAGCTTGGTCTGGAGGATTTTTAAAACCATGATGCGCAGGTTTTTGAGTTCACATCATTGACAGAAAGTAGTTTGGACTTTGAAAAGCTTTAAAAGGGTAAATGATTAACTGTGGGAGGTCTTACACGAGAGGATTTAGGCGAGACAATAACGTGTAGTAAGCGCAAAGAAGCAAAAGATGGCGCTATTTCCTTAATTAATCAACTGAACTATGATTAGCCATTACAGACATTGATTGACTTTTAATTAGGTCATGCCATAGTGATATATAGCAATTCATTTTAATGTTTAGTAAGGCTGTTTTTTATAGGCTAATTGAATCGTAAAATTACAAACTGAACATAAAGTGCCTAACTGTCAGAGCTCTAAGAGGACTCAAATTGCAACATATTATATCAGCGAAACGACGATATTATGGAATCACTTTGGTCCGTGTCCGCAGATCCTAGCTGTGAACGCGATAACTCAAAAACGAATTGCCGGATCAGTTTCAGCTTCAGTTTTCAAACTTCAATCATACAGACGGCGAACTGGATTGATTTTGGCACTTCTACGATGCATATTAATTAAGTAATTATTTGAATTACTGCCCAAAGCTGTGAACGCAATAACTCAAAAACAAATTGCTGGATCTTTTTCAACTGTTGCACACAGGTACATATCATGAAGATGCAGAACTGGATTGAGTTTGGTACATCTTCGATTAATGACAATTAAATAATGAACTATTTAATATCCTGACGCACTTTAATTGCGCAATTAATCCTGCTGAACATAAACGAAATCTCATGAATGTTGTCACAGTGATCAGGGCAATTGTATACTTAATGTATATAGGCACATTACAGAGGTCAAATAAAGATTGCCTCTATAGCGCCCCCATGTTTATGACCCCTATGGGACCCTGAACACACTTACTTTGGCAGAGAGCAATGAAACTTGGTACAGTGATTCTCCACAGTGTACCCAACATAAAATATTATTACCCTACCCTACAACAAACAGGATGTCGGCCATTTTGAATTGAATTTGGGTGGTCAGGTATATTTGACAGCCTCTAACTTACACATACTTCGCCCGATTAGACTCAAACCTGAAATACCTAATTACCCCCAGGCCCTGAACACATCGGACTAATATGATGGCAGTTACCTCTATAGCGCACCCTATAGACTGAAAGAAGAATGTAGTTTCACAAACATCCAGACAAATCAAGAAGTATGGGGGCCGTTTCGCTGGTATACACCTTGCTGTCGGGGACGACAGCACAGGAATAGTTTTAATCATTTTTTGGGTAAACGTTGGCAGTGACCCGAAATGCCAAATTTTGCAATATGATAACCTTAAGTTTTTGAGCATATTTTTCTAATATATGATGACCCCCCCAGAGAATGCACCAAAACAATCTAACGTACCCATGGGAGTGTTTATTTTTGCTCATAGATGCTTTTTTATGATGTTTTACTTCAAATGAGCTGGTTATATTTCTAGATATATTTTGAATGTTATCATCAGCCCAAGCTTGATGAAGCGTTTGAATTTTTTCACTTATGGAAGCTTTTAGTGTCATTGTGTTCAATATAACGAAAAAGAACAGACGAATGTGATGTGTGATGTACTATAGTATTTGTAATAATATGTAGGCAGTAATGATGTCACTAACCTGCTCATGTTCTAATTTACTGTACCACTGTCCACTGTAAATGAAGTACACAGTTGGGAAATTTCCCGAGCACAATTACCAAAAAGATGGACTCCAACCTTTGGTATGTCCATGTGTCTTATACTTTCATTACTTTCTTGATAGTACTATAATATTTCAATTCACATCGTAGAGCATACATACATGAAGTCAAAATGGCCCAAATATGTATATATATATTTGGGCCATTTTATATATTATTTTGTATTATTTTTTCTACTATAACCATAGTGATGATGTGGAAATTGTGCTCCTTGTGCCTTAATTTTCATTTATCTTTTGAAAATATCAAAGTCAGTTTATTATTTTGTATTGTTTTGCTCTATAACAACGTTGTTCAGACTTGGTTAAGTCTGGGATCATGCTGGTATAAACCTGGTTTAGACTGGGTTTAGGCTAAAAAGCAGGTTTAGACCCAGTTTAGTTGTGTCTAGACTTGTCTCAATGTAATTTTTCTTATTTTTTTCAATTCAATAAAATGGTACTTACTGAATATTTAAGGTTATGTAGTCCAGTAGAAACCAGTTATATTTACTCAAAAACTAAAAGAATATGTCTCAATGTAACTTTATTATTCAATTAAACCTGACTTATCGTATTTTGAGCCTACTTAAATCTTCTTACTCCTGAATGACATCATTACCACATAGATGCTTTATCCTAATCTTATTTGTCTCACAGTGATCACACTCCAATCAACAAGTGTGTATTTACCTCCAGGAGCCCGACAGAAGAGCCGTTCTGGGGGTCTGGTGTGGTGCTGGGGGCCTCTTGTTGCCCACGGTGGTAGTGAAGGGGGAATTAGCTCTAGTGTTGTCTGCTAATCCTCAACTGATTATAGAATTTCCATCATGGCTCCTTGAGAGAAGCACAGATCGGAGAATCAAGGGGCCGACGTTGCTGTTTCAACCCCCCAGTACGGACCACAGTGCCTCCAATAGGCCCCTGAGGGTCACCTGGCTCACTCCCTCTAATCCTGAATGTGCCTTGTAGATTAGCACTTCTTCACTCGTGGCCACTCCAGTCCAAATCCCGAGGTAAATGTCTGAGATTCCGGTGAGTGGGTGATCGGACCATTGCGCAGTGGATTAAGGAGAATGAGATAATATTTACAAGGCCGTCGGCGGGAGCGTTAAGGCCCCAGATAAACAGTGATGGTCCGTGTCTTTAGCCTTTTTTAGCCCCGCATCGTTGTCAAGGCAAGTGGTAAAGCTTTCAATCCCTGTGTACAGTCCCTGGCATTGATCAAACTAAATTAGTCAACTGTGGCTTCATTAAGGGATTTGTTAATACTGAGATGTGGTAAATGGGACATTGGGATGCGCTGCACGGTGGTGGGGTAGTGCTCCTGCCTTTTTTTGTTCTGTTTATTTAATTTTTTTTTTTTTCATTTAACCCGGTAGGTCAATTAAGAACTAATTTACAATAACAACCTGGCCAAGAGGGTCCCAGGTTTGGCATGCTCTCTGTGTAGGTTTCCACTGGGCACTCCAGACTTCCTACCACTAAAACATGTACAATACAATTCCATAATCCCTAAATAAGCCAGGACTCCCTTGAAAAAGAGATTTTGAATGTCAGTGGGACTTTCCTGGTTAAATAAAGGACCAAAAAAAACTAAAATAAAAAAGTGACTTGCAGCAGAAAACTGAAGCAAAGAGCAACCCAAGGATGTTCAAGCTTTAGGGATGAGGAGTTATGGATGCTGAATAATGAGCGGAGATGTATTTATTTTTATTATTATTATTATTAACTTCCATTTATATAGCGCTTTTCAAGACACCCAACAAAGCGCTTTACATATTTTTGTACTATTCATTCACTCTACAGTCACACCTGATGGTGGTAAGCTATGTAGCCACAGCTGCCCTGGGGCACACTGACAGTTTGCGTCTACAGCCCCTCCGACCACCACCACCAAACACCAATCACACAACAACATTCATTCATAGGCAATGTGGCTTAAGTGTCTTGCCCAGGGACACAACGACAGTATGCACTCGGACGGGGACTCGAACCACCAACCCTCTGGTTGAAGGGCAAGTGCCTACCCACTGCGCCACTGCCGCCCCAGTGGATTATTTAAAGGGACAATACATATTCATGTACATGAACATTTAGTAAATATGTAAAATTGTAGCTAATGGCAAATTTTCTGTTTCATGTGCTTTTGAAGTAAAAAAAAATATATAATAATAACTAAGAATTTTATTTATGGATAATGGTTAAAATTTTGCCCTTCCAGCAACCACTTCCTCAAATCTTTAGTGAATGACGATAATGTTGTAGATCCCTTATGCAGGCTGGTTTGTATTCCATGTTTGACTTTTGCTCTATAAGAAAATACATATTTTCTAAAAGGCATGGACAATCACCTCTGGAGCCTGCTCTTGTTCTTCTATTGTTCCTCTTTACAAGATATAAGAGATATGAGGGTTTTACCAATTAGTGTTTTGTAGATAAACAGAAACCAGCAAGTTTGCCTATGGGAGTGAAGCGTGGGACAGTTTACTAGTGAGTATAGGGTGCAGTGATGCCAATGGCTGCATGGTAGACTATATCAAGTCTCTGGAGCAGTATTTTGGATGCAGATTTATACAATGTCACCGTATTCTAAAATAGGGAGTTTGGCAGAGTGTGTTGGGGATTTTTTGTGGTGGAAAAGAAAGCCTAATCTTGACTTGACCTGACTTGAGAGTATTGATGTGTGTTTCAAATGTGAGGGAAGAGTCCAGCCAGACACACAAGTACTGTATTTCGGAACCATCCAGGGAGAGGATGTTGTTAGGGCAATCAGTCAGTGGGAGATTCCTATTGAAAACCATACATTTAGTTTTGTTGTGTTAAGTTTGAAATGTAGCTTAGAGAAGGCATGTTGGAGATGAGTGAAGCTAGTTTGCAGAAGGGATAGACTGGTGCTGAGAGAGACTAGCTGTATAAAGAATAGTGTGATCAGCATATATCAGATTAATATGGGAGTGACATCAAATGAGTGATATTAGATATTGAACAGGGAAGGGCCAAGTATTGATCCTTACAGGAGACCTTTGAGAAGGGGCAGGGGATCTGAGAGGAGATCAACAAAAATAGCTGCACAGTATTCCTTATTGTCAATAGAAGATATAAGTGTGGCAGAAATACAGTTGTGCCCAGACCTGAAGCCAAGACTGCTGGTTCTGCTCAGCCCAAATGTTTCACAACACCCCTGAAATAGCCCTGGTAGCAACTACAACTAAACTATCAATATATATGGGTTATATGGACTTTTACCAGATTCTCCATGAGGCCTAGCTGTTGTAAAGTACGTCTTGAGCAGAACAAAGGATTGAGATGGCTTGGATGTTATCCGTCCATTGCCAACCCCCACCCAGCCTGACAAAGAACAAGCACTCATGGTTGCACTTTTGCTCAGGTGTAGCAAGCAGAAACATAGTGCAGTGATTTTTTTAATTGAAATGAGTCAGGCTGTGATCGTGAGTTACCTCATAGCCTTATTAGCATCCATCGATATTCAAACTCTTAAAATAGGTCTACAGATTTTTCAAATGGCTATAGGAAAACTGAATTAATAATTTACTTCTGTTGTTCTGCACTGTTGAACTGTCGCCTCAGGCCCATAGGTCACATCTAAAGACTTATCTCTTGACTTGTGTGAAAATATTTGTGTGTGTCTTTAAAACGTACTAGGTAAATGTCAGCCTTTATAGTTTTGATGGATGCCTTGGTGGAGGTCTGTGCGCTCCGAGTGCCTTTTCATTTAATAATAAAAAAAGGTTCCTCACTTTTAGGGCTCTACTGTTTACATGTGTAATGTGATAAGGTTTTATCTGAACATATGGAGGCACTGACATGGTCTGAAGGAGTCTGGTGAGTTTTATATCTTTGGAGTAAAGTATCACCTGACCACAACTTGCACCTGACGAGGAGCCTAGTCTCAAACAAAAGCGTATTAAAATATGTGAACATGAAGCTAGGAGGATGAATATAGATACACACCATCTTTAATGTCTCTAGTGTATCTGTAGTTGTCATTCTTCTACTTTGTTTAATTTGGCCACAGGATGAAGAGAAATGTGGCCGGCGGAGGGAACACACATAGCAAGCAGGCCCTATATTATAACATAGGGCTTGTATTGAATTATATGGGTGTTCTGCTCTTTGTAGGAGTTTCTCTCTGAGTCAATTTGGAAACATCTTTGGTGTGTGACCCAGTGCACCATGCTGTAATTGTGCATATTTTATATCAAGCCTCTGAAGCTTTATGTTGCTATTTTTTAATTTAAAATGACCATGCATTCCCATTGATACTGTGTAGAACGTGTATAAAACAGAGTTTTCCTTTACTCAAAGTAATCATTTAACATTTATTAGAACATATAAAACTTGAGAATTGGTATTTTGCAATTTCTCATGGAAAAAACTGAAAATTAAAAAAAATGCATTAATTACATGTTATCCCACCATAAAACTCAGCTTTTCACCCACTGTTTCATAAAAAAAAAAAAAATAACAATTGATTGTTTCATTTAAGTATATTTTGTTGTATAGTAACCCCATAGTGAACTAATAAGTGTATTGCCTTACATGGATGTGTTGGCTGTGATATGGAGTTTTGCTGAAATAAAGGAGCGGTCTTACCCAAACAAAGCGCCTCTCTGGAGATGTACCTCGAACAGCGCTTTAATCCAGGAAGTGCCTCTTATCTGGGCACAAATGGCCCCATGGTGCACTGCGATCATCCGTCAGCTCAGCACGGGTCAGGAAGTGGTCATCAATCACAACAAATGATATAAGTGTTGGAGCCAGCTTTGGAAGCCTCGCAAAATGGACATTAACAACATAATAACTTCATGCTTGCATGACCAAAAATGAATAACATATTAATATATCCAATATATGATTTACATAGATAGATCAATCTCACATGATAAAGTACTGAGTGTCAGTTAAGACAGGTGCTGAGAGCAGAAGGATAAAGTGAGTGTAAATTTGTAGTGTCTAATAAGGAGAAGCAATGCCCAGCAGCACCACCTTCAGACACTTCAGTGAACATTACAAATGTATCATTATTTCAAGTATGTCAAAATTAAACAGATTAAACAGGCAAAATAAAAAGGCTGTTGCAAAAGCTTAAATCACTGTCTAACGTATATGATTTGTATACTTGTTTTGTAAAAAAAAATATTTAAGTAAATAATATTTAATCAGGAATAGTACAAAAATGATATATACACATATTTAAACATTACAAATTGATTGAAATGTCGATATGAGATCATGTGCATGAAAAAACTATTGTCATTTAAACAATATCATTTAAAAATGTTGTTAAAAAATGCCCCTGTTTTCATTTTTCTGAAATGAAATTAATTTTGGTTGCATATTTATTATTCGAAAATCAATAAGTCATAACTTTTCATATGATTTAAATGTGTTTTACTCATTTAAATCCCAAAAATCACCTAGGCTTACACTAAAATATTTAAATATAGTATTTTGTTATTGCAAAGTTTAACTATAATATTGGATCAATCTGAATTCAACCCCATTTGAATTTGTGTTTGTGTTTTTCCATTACACAAACATGAACAAATCAATAGTGAACAATTAATACCTACACGTAAATGCATGACACATTTATTTTGAGTATATTATGGTGTACAGTTGGTCCTGTGTTGATGTGTGTGTGTTCTCTCCTCATTGAGTCCTGAGCCAGTGCCTCAAAGCCTGATATCCTCTAGTGCTGGAGGCTAATACTGCTCTGAACACTTTGTAAAGCCCTTATAAAGAGCTAAGACTATAAGACAGTGTTTGTGAGTTTAGCGACTCGGCCAACAAGGCAACAAGGAGCTGGAGAGACTGTGAGAGCAGACAGCTGTGTTTTTACAACCGCTGAAACACGACGCTACAGCGGGCTTTTCCTCACTCCCATCACAAACTGCACCTGCCGTTCACCATCACGCCACGGCCACAAAGAGACCACTATCTGTCAACAAGATCAAGACCTCCATAGACCTCCATTGATCTCCATAGACCTCCATTGACCTCCATAGACCTCCATTGACCTCCATAGACCTCCAAAGACCTCCAAAGACCTCCAAAGACCTCCATAGACCTCTACACAGTCCAACTAGCCACTTTGTCTGGTTGGATTCTTCACATGCTTTAACTACTTTAGGCCTGACTATCTAGAAGTGTCTCTGTAATTTCAAATCAGATGTAATTGAAAATATATTGTATAAAAAAGCCATATGAAGTTATTGTCTTTTGCATATTTAGAAATGAATAGTACAATTTCAGTGCCTGTTGACGTCTGAACATTTAAATTGCATCTAGCAAAACTTTTAAATGGCTGGGAAGGGTTCAAAAAACACTAGCCTGGGTGGCCATAAATGTTGGTGTCAAGCCCTGTCTCTACAGACCTCCATAGACCCCAGCAGGACACTAAAGAAACCCCTTGGCTGACCTCCACAAAGCTCCCCAGTACTGGCCAGAGCAGCCCTATCTGATGAATCAAAGGGAGAAGGACACCTCACAAGGCCAAGTCATATCTGGGACAAGTGTACAAACCAGACATTTGAAAAGACATTCCCAAAAGGAATTGTTTGTTTAACAGACACAGACAGAAATTAGACTTTGACAAGGCTTCAGTGTAAAAATGAACATACGTACAAACATACAAACATACATTTGTTTTTTGTTTTTTGTCTGACATGAGATAAAAAACTAGGGTCTATAGCTACAAACATCTGTTGCAGTAGCTACAGCATAAAATGACAAAACCCCTCATTCCAAATTGTTGAAAGCTGAAATTTATTTGTGAAATGCCTAAGAAATAAAAACACATCTCAACACATATTAAGTTAAAGGTGGAGTCCGTAGGTTTCCTAAAGTAAAAAAATGTAAAAAGAAAAAAAGGAAAAAATAAAGAAGCTTAAAATTGATTATCTGACCCTGTTCTATGATGTAAAGACTGTCTGTAGTGTGTAGAGGTCAGAGGAGGGACTAAAGTACAACTCCACTACTATAAGTGGTTTCCACTAAACGGGGCGGCAGTGGCGCAGTGGGTAGGCGCTCGTCCTTCAACCAGAGGGTCGGTGGTTTGAGTCCCCGTCCGAGCGCACACTGTCGTTGTGTCCCTGGGCAAGACACTTAACCCACATTGCCTATGAATGAATG